>CAKAOH010039031.1:0-18298 GCA_916701665.1 Sebastiscus tertius
TACATTCACATATCTTGAGGTCAAAGGTCAAGTGACCCCTTTGAAAATGGCCATGACAGTTTTTCCTCGCCAAAATTTAGAGTAAATCGCAAACAAAACCTGATTATTTTGGGAGGTTGCAAATCGAAAAGGTTGAGAACTACTGCTCTACATAATCCACAAAAAACACAGATAACAATTTTAAAAGAAAATATTTACGTGGTAGAAATAAGCCTAATGAAAGCTGTTCACAGTGAGTCTGTGGATTATTCTGAGGACACTGTTTATAGAGGGAGACATTACTGTTTCAACTAAAAGGGGATTTTTCAATGATGTGAGCACCACAAATATCATCTTCTTTGTATCGGATTGGTATCAGAAAACCTGAGAATTAAAACTGGAGCATATAAAACCAAAACTATCTGCATGGCTACAAACCACAAAAGGTAAGTGAAACATTTTTTTCTGTAATTTGGGTGAACTGACCCTTTAACGTTGCATTGCATCCTGACCTGAGCGGTTCCTGCTGACGCTCTCCTCCGCAGCCAGCGGATACGTGTCGCTCTGAGTGCTGTCTCTGTGCGAGTTCGTTTCTGACTTCACAAACGAGGCCGAGTCAGTCGGAGCGTCTGGGTTCGGGTTGTGCTTCTTCTTCTTTTTCGGCAGCTTCTGTTTGGCCATAGCCAGCGAGTAGTACATCCCAAAGTTATTGACAATGACGGGGACCGGCATGGCGATGGTCAACACCCCGGCCAGTGCGCACAGCGCTCCCACCATCATGCCCAGCCACGTCTTAGGGTACATGTCTCCGTAGCCCAGCGTCGTCATGGTGACCACCGCCCACCAAAAGCTGATGGGGATGTTCTTGAAGTGTGTGTGATTGGAGCCTGTGGGGTCATCGGGTGAGGCTCCGATGCGCTCGGCGTAGTATATCATGGTGGCGAAGATGAGTACGCCCAGTGCCAAGAAGATGACGAGGAGGAGGAACTCATTGACACTGGCCCTCAGTGTGTGGCCCAGCACGCGCAGGCCTACAAAGTGCCGCGTCAGCTTGAAGATCCGGAGGATCCGAACAAACCGCACCACACGGAGGAAGCCCAGCACGTCGCTGGCGGCTTTGGAGGACAGACCCTTCAGGCCCATCTCCAGATAGAATGGCAGAATGGCCACAAAGTCAATGATGTTGAGCGTGTTCTTGAGGAAGACCACCTTGTTTGGGCAGCAGACGATACGCACCAGGAACTCAAATGTGAACCAGACCACGCAGACGCCCTCCACCACGGTGAGGATAGGCTTGGTCACCATCTCTGGTTTTTCCACTGTGCGTGTGTCATTTCCCTCGCCGACCGTCTCCTGGCGGTACTGCAGCTCGTTGAAGGCTTCATGGGTCTCCATGCAGAAGTTGGTGATGGACACCACGATGAAAAACAGAGAGACGAACGCCACTCCCTGGACGAGACAGACGAAAAAATTAATCAACACAATTTCATGCATTAAGCAATCAATACTATGTTTTGTTGTTGTTGTATTGTTTTGTACAAAGACTTCCATTAGAAAACTATTTTTCAATCCATGCCGTGTGTAATTATATTATAAAACGTATTTTAATTAAACTTTACAGTATCACTAATGACAAGACGTGGCTGTGTCAATCAAGTCTGTAAAGCAGCGTGTTGTGAGGGATTGTTTTCTGGCGGAGGCAGTGAGTGTCAGCTGATTGACAGTACGCAGACTAAAATAATGAACACACTGATATGAGAACACTTAAGTCAGGCACAAAAACATATGATAAGACACAAACTTTGACAACATCAAAGTAAGGATGCAAGCTTATTATGATGAATCGCTGACTGAAGTTAGTTTTGCACTGTAAAAGAATGAATGGTGGAAAAAAGCTTCATCTGAAGAGGAGAAAAAGAGCTGACTGTGTGCAGAAACCAGTAGGAATACAATACTAATACTAATAATACAAAGGAGGAGGGCTACCCAGACTACTGGGACAAACCTTTACCCACTTAACTGTGACTAGTTTTTCATTTCAATAAAAAGTTGGACCTGATGATGGCGCCAGATGTAAAACGAGGTGCTCACCAAAGTTACAACAGTTCATCCTGAAAGTCTTAACCAAATTTCATGGCAATAAAAGTAATAGTTGTTTGTATACCTGCAATGATTAGCTGACTAATCGATTACTCGATCGACAGAAAAATAATCACCAACTATTTTGAAAATCAATAAATCCTTAAAGTAATTTTTCATGCAAAAATGTCATAAGATGCCGTTTTCAGCCTCTCAAATATGGAGATTACCTGCTTTTCTCTGTTTTATATCATATTAAAGTGAATATCTTTGGGTTTTGGACAAAACAAGACATTTAAAAAAATCACCTTAGACTTTGAGAAACTGGGATAGACATTTTTCACTATTTTCTGACATCTGATAGACCAAACGATTAATCGAGAAAATAATCGGCAGATTAATGGATAATGAAAATAATCGTTAGTTGCAGCTCTAGTTGTTCAGACAGTTCAGTCTGAACAAAAGGAGGTGGTCGCCTGACATTGCCAGCCCTCCACCGTGCCACTAGCACGGCAAAAAAACGAAAAGTTCACAATGAATGCATTAAAAATGTTTGTTCTCTGAAACCAAAACAAAGACGCGTCATTGATAATGAAGCTCATAAAAGGCAAGTATTTGACACCGTCATTTTATACCATCATGCCACCCATGTGGAACCTTAAAAAAAACATCAAATAAAACTTTTTGATTACATTTTCTGTTTAATCTACATTTTTTCCAGCTCCACTGCCACCGTGGCTCCCCGTGACATCCTATTACCTGCCAGGAAATGATTCATTCTTGTGATTGTCTACTGCCACTCTAGCTTTAAGATTAGTGAGTGAATATATTTCTTTTTTATTGGAAAAAAGGACTCAGGAGCCAGGACAATGTTCTTTGAGAAAAACAGACCTATTTCAAACCAATTACTGCCATGAGCACAGAGCCTGAATCATGCTGAGAGATGAGCACAGCCAGCTGATGCAGGACGGCGAGGGATACGAGACTCGGAGACAACGAGCTGAGTCATGAGAGACGTGCAGTCACCTGTCCTGTTGTTATCAGACATGTTGCAGTGAGTGAAACGCTGCTGTCAGTGTTCCCCTTCATATGAAACAAATGCTCTATCTTAAAAGTACAAAACAAAACAAAATGGCGAGTGAGTCAAACCGCTTTTGCAGCTCATGGGAGGTAAATTGAACGATGTGGCTGCGTGGCATCCACCTGATTGAGCACAATGGCCATGCCAGTCTGTGTTTGTGTTCACATTGTGTGCTAACTCATACACGATCCGTCTTTATTGTTTACTAAAGCCTGGACAAATTGTAATGCCTCTCCAACCTTTCTAATCTTTCAGCTGGATAAATATGTACCTTGTGTGCACTCAGCTATGTTCTCCCTCTGAGGGCCTCTCACGTATCAATCTGCTTTATACTGTTTGGGTCCGTGATTAGAAAAAACAAATAAAGCATGTGATGTCTGATGAGGACACTAATTCACTGTGGAACAAATAAAATCAATAAGAAGCTTATGGAGTTTAGAGCAGCCAGCCCATGTTCAAAAGAGAAATACACAGTGTTATACATGTCTGCTCATATCTCTATTGTGCACCCAGATAATGTGCAGCCTTCTACCGTGACAACCTTCCTCAGCTTTGTCCCCGCAGAGCTCTGAGGCGCTTACAGCT
This sequence comes from Sebastiscus tertius, assembly GCA_916701665.1. Lineage (NCBI taxonomy): Eukaryota > Metazoa > Chordata > Actinopteri > Perciformes > Sebastidae > Sebastiscus > Sebastiscus tertius. The sequence continues at coordinate 3,725 of CAKAOH010039031.1, forward strand.
CTGCTCCCCAGAGAAGATGAGGAATGAGCCGCAGGACGAGAGGGAAGGCCGCGAAGCCTCAACTCTGCCCCAAGAGGAGCGAAGAGTATCCCCCGTCGCATGGACACGGATTCCCTGAACATCACCGAGGCTAACTGTGAGGCTGCTGAATCACGGGGAATATCACAACAAGCCAAACAGCATAGAAACTAACAGAAACACACAGCTGGATTAGTTACTAATTCAGCACATTACAGTGGCTGAAGTTGAGGATTGTAACCATGTAAAATGATTTTTCTACAATTCTCTACCAGTTTAAAACCAGCAAACAATCTGTCTTTTCTCCTCTGTTAATCTCTTTCAGTCAACATTAGTTGTGCAAGAAATACTCCAATACTTTACTTAAGTAAAAGTAGGAATACATTAGGGCTAAAACTAGCGATTATTTTCATTGTCGATTAATCTGTCGATTATTTTCTCGATTAATCGATTAGTTGTTTGGTCTATAAAATGTATTAAAATGGTGAAAAATGTCAATCAGTGTTTCCCAAAGCCCAAGATGACAATGATGATAATTAAGGTGGGCTCCACCAAACCAGAGGGTTCAGCCTCTGTTGAAGCACCTCAGCGAGACAATTTACAAAGTCAATCAATAAAAAAATGCCCCAGCTTTCCCATCAGTCCTCTCTGGACTCAGAGGGTAGAGCAGGTTGTTCACCAATCAGAAGGTCGGTGGTTCGATCCCCGGCTTAAAACATCCATAAGACACTTAACCCCAAAATTGCTCCCGAAGGCACAGCCATCGGTGTGTGAATGAGTATTTAGATTAGATCCTGATGGGCAAAGTTGGCACCTTAGCAGCCTCTGCCATCAGTGTATGAATGTGTGTGTGAATGCTGACATGTAGTGTAAAGCGCTTTGAGTGGTTGGAAGACTAGAAAAGCGCTATATAAGTCCAAGTCCATTTACCATTTTTTTCACCTGCCAGCAACGAGCTACACCAAACAACATGTGGGACGTTCATGGTACCGACCCAGTTCCACCTCCCGCCCACCAAACAACCAGTAGGGTGAAGCCTGAACACTTTCCCACTTGCGAACACAGCAGGTTGTGTTTGTTGGAACGTACGACCGTAGGTGGAGTTTACACAAAAGCCTCAACAATTGTGTGCATTGTGTCATTTCTCAAAACGGTTTCATCATCAATCAGATTTCTGTATTCGTCTCATGCATCTATTCATTCTAAGTGACATTAATCATTTCGGTGAATATAAATAAACATCTTCTTGCGGTCGAGCACATTTTCACACTTTGACAAATCGCACAGAAAAGGCTCCTTTAGTATGACAACAAACCAGCAGCCACCAAAATAAAAAACTGTGAGTCCTGCTGCCGTTCAGATGCTTGTGATGAGCCCGACAGCGCTCAGTTTACTCAAAACATTTTATCCCAGAACTAAACAGAGCTGGGTATCTGCAGCCGGGGGCTCCTGTGCAGGGAAGCTGCTGGAGGACAATTTGCTCTGCTCATAAAAGGTTCAACAAGCGAGTCTGACAATAACACCACACAGCTTGACCTCACATCTGTGTGTCTGTAGGTGGCTGTATTTTGGGGTTTGTATTCTTATTGTTTGCATGTATCCGTGTCTGGAAGTCTTTGTCGTGTTCAATAAATCTTGCAGCATTTAAACGTGTCTGTGTGGTTTATTTAATAAGGCCTGACACAAAGGGAGACCACAATATCATGTTTACAGCTCAACGGTGAGAACTTTAAACACTGCCTCCACAGAGTGTTTCCATGTTGGTCTGCTGAGCCCGTCGATGTTTTGATGAATGTTCATGTCCTGTTGGGAATGTAAATATAGCTTCTGCAAACTTCCTGAAGGTTAAAGCTAATACAAGCACAGCACTACATGTTTATATCATTATCTATGTAACGTATTTGGACTGGATATCTTTTCTACTTATTTCTATCCAGTTATTTCCAGGTCTGTTTGAGGTAATGGCACATTTCTCTACTGGGGATCAATAAAGTTATATTTATACAGTACATTTATCGTACTTCTGTGCAATTTCTAGGTAAATCTATGTACTTGACAGTGTCTTTGAGTGTTTATGCTACTCCTACATGTGAGTGGCAAATATGTATTTGTTTATTCTATTACATTTGTTTAAGCTCTTAGTAAGCCTGATGATCAGACTGAATTGCCATTACGTTTCACATCATTCATTCTATTTAAATGGCGGAGATGTAGGCGGCGATGACAGTCATGTGAGGACAACTGAACCATCTCCACCTGCTGATGAAGACCATGAAGTCTGATTGAAAGCTCCAGGAAAAGGGACCAGTAATAAATAGCTCCACTTACACCAACTACAGCAATAAACTGATACTTAGACATGAATCAGTGCAACGTATCCTGATACAACGGTTTGTATGATATCTTACGAAAAGTTATTCCTCATTTTTCGTACATTTTCCTACGAGTGTCCAGCAACACGTGTCAATTTTCGCTCATTACATGTCTTCACAATACAGCTGTCTATTTACACATCCAGCACACACAGAGTAAAACTAGCATTCATTTAGAATCATGTTTGTGTCCACCTGGCGAATTTAAGTCTAATATTCACCCCTAAATGCTCCACTGTGTTCACCAGCTAGTCGCCAACCGTGTCTGACTGCTGTTTGGTGCTGAGCAGGTAGTGTTCAACGGGTTTTAGAGCTTTTTCACTGAAAGCGACGCTATGAGAGCGGTGAGAGTGAACCTAAACCGTGAAAATGAGGGCCGGACAGCTAAACAATGAGTTAAAAGACGCTGTGAAGCGCCGTAGAGCTGATGTAAACTGCAGAGTTGGTGCTAATTATCTGTGGGTTCATCATTATGAATGACACCATAAACATTTGATCTATTGTTAATATGAACATATTGATTATAGCTGATTTAAATAAAGGATATGAACACTTCTTTCACCACTGAAATAATGAATGATCTATATGAATGATGATATATGAGCACTATACCCACAGCAGTAGAGTATAGTGAAGCCTCTGAGGACATGGTGCCAAAAAGACATCGATAGGTGTCAAGGTCATCAGGTGTCAGTGTGCAGACAGAGGTTCCCCCCCGAGGGGACAGCCGCCCAGTCCCAGCTGGGTAAGTCAGAGTGAAAGTCAGAGCGGGAGGGAGGGAGACAGGAGTGGAAGCGGGATGTGCGTCAGTGTGCAGCAGCTGGGGAGTCCCATCACAACCATCACCTCCAGCTGTTCAGCATCACACTCTGTTACTAACAAGGTAAGAACCACAACAACGAGCCTTCTGAGCAGTCGGCAGCTGCAACACCAAGCCACTTCTGATGTTCTCTTAGAATTCATGTCACACTGATTCAGAGTCAGTCCACCTGAGGACGGAGGAGAAGTAATGTCCACTACTCAGGCTGTCAGCTGTGTTACTGCTGGATATGTGTAGAGAAGTCACACATTTAGATTTCATCAAACCAGAAGAGGGAACATTGGTAACTATGATTAGGAGTCACGATACAATATTATATCTATTCTTTGGACAACGGTACGATATTTGCTGATATCACAACGTGTGCCATGATTTCAATCTGATTCAATTCAGGGGCCTGCGATTGATATGAGATGATATCATGTGTCCATTTAACACAATCAGTTACATTGATATCAACTCACAAAAAGCAACTTAATTATGATTTCACAGTTTTGTTACTGAGCTCGTCCAGACATTTAAATGAGAAAAAATTCATTCAAAAATAGACCTCCTGTTGATGATAAAATGTCTCATGTTTCAGTGCAAATGTCTTTATATCAGTTAAGAATTTCAAAATAAAGACGTATCTTAAAGATGACAATATGTATCGATGTTTTCAATTTGCATCGATGATATTGGATTGTTGATCATTGAATTGATATATCGATCCAGATCGATGTATCGTTACACTCCTAGCGATGATCTAAACTGGGACAAAAAACAAGACAAAAGATTGAAAAACTGCTATATATCCCTGTTATTGAAGTAATTTTCAGCTTTAATCAGCCTTCATCATCGATCAATGAACTGCAGCACCAGAACTTACAACGTAACAGATCAGTGGTGAAGACCTTCCTACACAGAGCAGAACATCTCATTAATGAATAGGAGGAGGATAGACAGAGAGGGGGGACTCCGGGACAACAAGAAGTTGAGGACGTTCAGTACATCATTGGGGAAAAAACAAAAACACACCAGTGGGACTCTCTTGTGTGGCTTTAATAGAATACTGTATTCTATTAACACCTGAAGACCTCTGCTAGTACGCTCTAAACACAGGACTCCCCCTGAGAGGGGGACTGGAGCGGTGTTTGACATCAAGGAAACAGAGACGTCATCAGCTGTCTGTGAACACCACACCAAAGCCAGCGCAGCAAAGGTCAAAGGTCAAAGGTCATCGACCAGGAGTCAGCGGACAACCATCAACATCCAACGGCAGAGACCGTGTTTGAACAGAGACGGGGGTTACGACCAACTGTGATGACTTAATTTCCATAGTTGAGATGAGAACTGAGTCATCTCCATGACAACTGAGGATACGTTATCCTGATGAAGACCGTAAGACTTACTGTAGTAAAGTTATGGAAGAAAAAAAAAAAAGATAATGAACCTTGAGGTGAAAATGGGATAAAGTCATTGTTTTTCAAGTCACAAGTAAGTCTCAAGTCTTTACACTCAAGTTACAAGTCAAGACTAACAAATCCCAGGTCAAGTGGCAAGTTCTAAACTTTGCGTTTCGAGTCCTAAACAAGTCCTGATGCGCTCTTCACCAAATGTAATGCCATTTGCGTCTCACATCTCTCCTTCTCAAACGTAAATATACTTTGTATAATCCTGCTGTGGTTTGAAGCTGATAAAAGCACTGCTTGGCCAATCATCTGCACTGATGAATATGAATGCTCTATATCAAATTATTTATTAAATCAAGGAAAAATACAAACTTTTACCTGAAAGGCTTCAGGGTGAATCCCACTGACGATTGCCAGTTAAGTTTCTCTTTGGTTTAGTTGGAAGTCAGTGATATATTCTCTCATTAATGTTTATTTATTGATTTTATTTTGTCTGCAAAAACAAATTGTGATGCATTCACTGACCTCACAGACAATCGATTTTCAGCAAACAGCTTAGAACTGAGCAGAATAAACAGCCAACATAATCATACAGGATTACATCCCTCTTTCACTGAGTATTCAGTTTTAGAGGAGTCTCCTAACGAGGCGGCGCCGCTTTATGGAGGACCACAAGAGTCACATAAATAGTAATAGAGCATTTAATAAATAAATAATTAATTGTACAATAAAAATAGGAATTAATAAATGTGTTTACAAATGAATTTATTAATTGTACAATAAAAACAGGTATTAACTAGAAGTGCCCTCGGAGAGCGCAGACCTCCGCCAAGGCAGGTTTCATGTATGTCGCTGCCACAAGGCAGAGGCAGCACCAGAATTAAACAAGTCTTTACTAAGCCAAACAGACGGGTCAAAACCAGGTTATCCCAAAGCCAGCTAAGTACAGAATCAGAGAGTTTGCCTTGTGTGTTGTTCGTGTGTCATGTACAACAGGTCCCCAGATACGTGGTGGCAACGCGGTAACAACGCGGCAATAACAACTGAATGCACCATCACTCTGAAGGTGGCTAAACGCTTTACCGTACAAAGCGATGTATTGAGATAGCGTGACTGACCGCGGCTGTGCAGTACTGTGGCTGGCCGTAGCCATGATACCGTGATGGAGAGTTTTCAAAGACACACCAAAACATCTTGCTATCTCTCTGTGCGGGATTCAGAGAGAGATCTGCATCCGTTTCTCTCCAAACCGCTTTGATGATGTGTGAAAAATCAAATCCTGTTTCATTCACAGAGCAGCAGAGAAAAGGTGTCGGCGCTGTGAAAGCCGGGCTCAGAGGAATAAGGGGTTATTTTTTATTATTTATCAGCAGGGTGTCACACCGAGACCAAGTGTGACATGTGAGAATACGTTTCATACATTCAACAATGAGCAAGGCAGCTTATTGAAAGATATTAACAGACATTTTTATTTATTAATTCAATGTTAATTGGTTCAGCCCAACAGCGGAAAGGAGGTTTTGATGAAGATGCGGTTAGAAGTTAGAAGCTTAGAAGTGAATACATTGATGTGATTCCCTGAAGACAAAAGATGAGATGTGTATGTCAATCAATAAGAAATGTATCAGTAAAATCTGAACAAATTAAAAGAAAATCAGCGTTTTATCTTGCCAAATGGATCGGTTATTGGAAATGTATACTCCAGATAATATGCATCAGACCTCAACAATCCTACATCAGTTAATCCCTCGGTCTCACAACAAAGACAAATTGATTTCTTTCTCTACGTGGGATAAAATACGTTGCTCTTTTCTGTGGGAAAGGCAGTTGTAATTGCTCACCACTGATAACAAGTTGCAGCCCATTACCACAGCGGTGATTAATTACAGGCAGCAGTGCCGCGGAATTAATGAAATATTGCATATAGGGAAGATGAAACAAAGTTATCTGGTCTGAGCTTAATGTTAATGTCAAGTCTAATTGTCACATGTTACTAAATTACAATGCCTGGTAGGTACACTATCAGTGTCATGGAGCTCTCCGGGCGTTTAAACTGAGATAACATGTTTATTTCTTTAGTATTATTATTAGAACAATAATATGTTTTTATTTTTTGGCTCTCTATTCAGGTAATTTGGTTTAACCCTTTGAACTCTGCCATACAAATGATCCGCCAGTGCAATACATTGGTATTTTGCTTAATGTGATGTCATTTCTTGGAGTATCTTCAAATGCTTCATATCCCTAAAACCTATACAACCTAAGCTAAAAGGTTATGTCAGTCAATAAACTTTAATAACTGACAAAAGTATTGAAATTGTGTCATATGTTCGCATGCAAAGTGCAGTTGGGGTTGGTAGGAAGGTCATTAGTTTTGCAGATATTTGATCATAAAAAACTATTGGAAACATTCAAAGTTTGACCTGATGATGGCGCTAGAGAAAAGGTCAGGGGATGAAATAAGTTATTCACACTTAGGGAAATGTGAATATCTGGCAATTCATCAAACACTTGTTGAGACATTTCACTCAAAAACACAAATATCAACCTCATGATGGCACTAGAGGGAAAGACAGGGGCTCACCATGACATTTCATGGCGCCTAGCACGCCAAAGAGGACTATAATATAATGTGTACGTAAACAAATTAAAGATCAGAGTCAGCACTTTAGTCTTAAAACAAGTACTGCTCTAATGCCTTCTTCTGTAAAAGCAGCTGTGATCCTCTCACGTCTTTGATTCGTGAGTGGTGCCGTGGTCAGAATAGAGGCTTCATGTGACGGCTCTCACAGAGCTGCACCTCCAGTCTTGGTTGATAGTGAGGAGGATGTGGCTGAGATGATGGATAGATTAACTTCCCTCCGGCTTTCAAGAATCACATTACCTGAGCCGAGCTCAGAAGCTACTTGAAATAAAAAGGCCATAACGGTAATGTGAGTCCCTCAAAATGCACTCCTTTCAGAACGCACACAGAGCAAACATGCATACATGAATCGTCTGGAGAGGAAATGGACAAAGAGCATTACGACCGGGTCAATAGGGGTCCACACTAACTCGTTCTTATACTTCTAGATTCACATCTACACTGCAAATCCTGATTGATTCATTTACAAATATTCAGTGGTGAGAGACGGACGTGATGGCAGGCAGAGCGCGGTCATCTTCAGATGGCAGCTGTGACTCAGAGATGTCGGCTGTTCTACAGTGACAGCCTGCAAATGCCACCTGGACGAGAAGCTAAAATAAACATTATTTGTATTGTGACTGGCGTGCAATAAGAACTCCTGCAACACTGAGGGAGCCTCTGAATAGACCATTCAACTCCACAAACAGGCAAACAGACATTAGAGTGAGCATCAGCTCGCTCTTTGTGGACTAAATGTATTTTTCTTTTCTGATGAAAGCTCCTGGCATTTTGCCTGACAACTCCTGCTATAGTGACACTCGATATTTGCTTTCAAGTTTACTTCATTAAGCACTCTGCTGCTTTTGTTGCTGAGCCATTAGGCATAGCATACTTTCAAAATGCTTAGAAATGGCTGATACCCCCTGTATACATGAGAGCTAAATGATTTTAATTTACAACACAGAAACCAAACAGAAGTGTATCTTGTTCAGTGTGATAAAATGAGAAACTGAGATAGATGTGAATGTGCTGAAATCATGAATACATGTCAGGCATTAAGTTGTGACATGATGACCATCTTTGAATAAAATATTATTTACAAATGAGCAAAAAGCCACTTAAAAGAGGGCAGTGGTGTTTCTCTCAACATTGTATGATTAAGATTCTTAATGTTGTGGTATTATATTACTACACAGCATGATTTATTGTACATGGATGTACACTCCCGCAGCCTTTCAAACACTCATGTGTTGAGAAGCTTTGAGTGCCACCCTTGAACAGGATGTGTGGGAACACTTCAGCAGCACTGTATTTTTGTCATGAAACAGCATTTTCTCTATTTTCAGCATTCTGGTACAATTTCATAACATATATTTAAGTGAGAACTGAGAAAATGTTATTCACATGATGACTGAAAGCAACATTTATTTGTCTCGAGAGAGTGCAGGCCTTGTGATGTAAAATTAGAAAGAAAGGAATTATGAACTTTAACTGGGAGCTGAATAAATAAATGTGTTATGGCTTATAATTATTAACAACAAAACAAATGTGCGCACTGGAGTGACAGGTAAGAAGCTGAATTAGCTACGTTAATACACTACATTAACTTTAATGTTCTCTTTGGGGTGCCGGAGGTTCAAGAACCCTTTAACAGCTAGAAAAAAACATACTTAGAGGGTAGATTCGGTATTTTTCAACATGTTCCCATGGTTTTGTGTCTAACTGACTAATAGGGACAACAATTTCTGAAATCCGTGAAGTATTGAGGGAGAGCGCTGTAGACAGCTGCTCACAGGCTGCAACATGGATGTGGATGAAGTCTTTGAATTCGATGGCAGCCTGTATTTATTTGAGCCAGAGTATACGGATGTTCAGATTTCACACCGAGACTTCTCCGTGAGCGGGACTTGGACACGATAACAAACAGACCGGATCAAGAGAAAGGTAAGAAAAAGGTTGCATTTCTCTGTAGGGTCATTTTCACAATGTTGTCAGACACTTATAATAACAATCTGAGCCTGTCAACGGCAAAAACAAGCAGTTTTAATGAACATAACGTCACTTGCGGTTGCCGGTTGCAGCATTCTCCCTCAATACTGGACCACTTTCAAAAATTGTTGTCCCTATTAGTCACTTGCACCCAAAAACATGGGAAAAAGGGTCTACGTATAATGTGATTGCATGTTTCAGATGGCCTCTTCGGAGACCTGGTCAAATCTAATGGATTTCATAAGCCCCTCCCGAACCCCAGATACTGTACATCTATTTGGATTTCTAATGTTATTGTTGTTGAGTTTCACAGAGAGTCTAATAGGGAGTTCGACCTCTCTGGGGTTTAACTGACCCCAAACATAAGTGACATCATAGGATAAAATACTGTACATTTCGGTCTGTGAATCAGCTTTTGCAAAGAAATATATTTAAGGAAAGAAAATTGTATGATTTCGCAATTATTATTATTATTATTATTACTACATATGCAGCAGTGGGATCTATGGGACGCCAATAATGAGGAAGTAAAGCAAACATTTACAACAATCCACCCGTATGTGATTGTTGAACATCTCAGTCCAAAATATTCCAAGCATTAATAAGCTGCTTTACCAGTCTCCACTATTCTGGGAAGGACTTCCACAGGATTTCAGAACTAGTCTGCTGGGATTTGCTCCCATTCAGCAACAAGAGCATTACTGAGGTCCAACACTGATGCTGAGTAATACGGTCTGGCTCACTGTTGGCGTTCCAGCTCATCCCAAAAGCGTTGGATGGGATTCATGTCAGTGCTCTGAGCAGATCAGTGAAGTTCTTCCACACCAAACTGGTAACAGTATATGTGGACAAGGGTGTAGTGTAGTGATCTAGTGGTGTAACTACCCCTCCGCTCAATCCTGCCTTTCCAAGACTGCGGTAATGTGAGCCGTGGTAACGTTGTTTGCCTCATTCAGAGGCTATCCCTACCATAATAATAATAATAATAATAATACTTTAGGAGCAATGGAAGTCAGACAGGAGCTGGCGGTACCACGGTTTGCACTCTGTGGCTCACGTTACCGCAGTTTCACAAGCGTGTGGCATACGGTGGCCTTTAGGTAATGTAAAAACATGAAAGGCTCTCTAGAACCGGTGATGGGTTCGTCCATTCTGGGCTACTGTAGAAACACGGTGGAGCAACAAAGGCAGACTACATGAAGTAGTCTGCCATGTTGATTTGATTCTCCCTTTGTAGATATGAAGGACTCATTCTAAGCTAACGAAAACAGGATGCTTAGTTTCAGGTGATTATACACTAATGAAAACATAATTATGAATATTATATTCCATTACTGCTGATAGATCTCCTGAAATGTTACACACTGTTACTTTAATATCTTAGAAATTATGTTATGAAAATAGTTATTATTATATTATTTACTAGGTGGAAAACCACTTGTCATAGTGGATGCACAGTTTGGTCATTATAGTATAATCTTGCATTTAATTCCCTTTGTTTTATCACTTTTCTCTTATCAGTAATGTTCTGTGTCACATTCACAAACAGAAAGCACCACTGACTATCTGCTTTTTAACCAACTCAAACAGTTTAGCACAAATGCAGCAGTACGTTTGGCATTTGTAAGAAGTTGTTTAAGATGTGAGCAAGTCAAAGTGATACAGAGGATGTTGACTGTGCTTCTGTTTTTAGGGTGTTCAGATTCAGTCCCCGGTTGATGCGTGGGCGAGTCAACGCGTGTTGGAAGCAGGAAACAGTCAATGAAACAGATGTGAAGATATGAACTGTGACAAGAAAGCAGAGTCAGAAAAGTTTGGTTCTGTTCACCAATCAAGTCGGTGTTCAAAAACTGTAGCTATTAATACGTTTTCTACACATGTTGCGTTATTAAGTTGGTTGATTTTACAACTTAACAACAAAACAGTGACATTTCAGGCCACTGAGGAGTAAAGGGTAACCAGTAGCCTGCTGTACACTTGACTGGCAGACTATACAGACTGCTGCTATTATTTTATAGACTGTGTTTTAATTGTTTTATTGTGTCCTGTGTTGATTGTACAGGAGGAATATGCACCTCAAGTGCAACTACCTTTGTTTACATTTATTTATTTATTACATCTACCCTACCTGTTTTACAAGTGCAATTACATCTGTTTACATTACATCTATTTTTATATTTTATACTTCTAGTGTAACACTTCTGTTTATATTTATGTATTACATCTACTTTACCTGTTTTATTTGCTTTATAACTGTGTGTGTGTTTTACCTGTTATATGTTTAATCTGCCTCGTTTAGTCTTGTCAAGTATTTGTGTTAAAGCACTGACCAGAAGTGGCAACATGTGAATCTCGTTGTATTTAATACAATGACATTAAAGCTTTCTGTTCTATTCTATTTTAAATTGAAATTGAATTGACCTGCTGACCCTTCAGACAACAGGCTGGAAGTTAGACTAAAACATTTTTAACGTGAAAAGTGTAAATACAAACGCAGATAGTGACTGTACTTGTTTATCTGTAACTGTTGCAGTGACTGGCTGAACTTCCTATAGGGACACCTGTTGATTATGGCAACATGTGCGCCTTTTTCCCTCTAAATGGAAAACCACTTGCCGGTTTTATGGTCTTATCAGATGGTGCTCGGTAGTCCAATTTGTGTCAGTTTAGGGGTCCTTGATGTGAAAACATTTGAGAACCACTCAAGGAATGAAATTAGCACCTGCCACCTGCCAATGACAGAGTAAATGTTGGCTGTGGCAGGTAAAAATGTCAGGTCAGCTGCCACCATGGCAGACTGGGTTTCCTTATATTAAGAAATATTTTTTTAAAACCTAAATTACAAAATAGTCATGGATTAAGGTTACATGAAAAATATCTAAAATATTGAGTATTGCAATACATTGCAAATCGATTTAATTTGCAATGTTATCAATTAATAGTTTATATGCAAAGATTAACTCAGTCAATACTTAATTTTATTTGCAAAGATATGCATCCTCAGTGATAAATGCAAATGCAGATTCTACTATTCTGATTGCATAAAGAAGTTTAAAAAATGTACTCAGATAATGTATATGGCAGTTTGTTCTTTATACTATGACAGATTTCCTAAAATTAGGATTAGGATACTGACTGAATTATCCTGGAAAAATAAAGCAAATTGAATTGACCTGCTGACCCTTCAGACAACAGGCTGGAAGTTAGACTAAAACATCTGGTGTGACTTAACAGTAAAGATTTTCAACGTGAAAAGTGTAAAAAACGCAGATAGTGACTGTACTTGTTTATCTGTAACTGTTGCAGTGATTGGCTGAACTTCCTATAGAGACACCTGTTGATTATGGCAACATATGCGCCTTTTTCCCACTAAATGGACACTGACATGTGCACATTCAAGAGGAAGAAAACATCTGGAGGACTAACCAGTAACCAGTAGCCTACTGTACACTTGACTGGCAGACTATACAGACTGCTGCTATTATTTTATAGACTGTGTTTTAATTGTTTTATTGTGTCCTGTGTTGACTGTACAGGGGGACTCAGTAAGCAGTATTGATACTGAGTGAATTATCCTGTAAAAATAAAGCAAATTGAAATTGAATTGACCTGCTGACCCTTCAGACAACAGGCTGGAAGTTGGACTAAAACATCTGGTGTAATTGAACAGTAAAGATTTCAAAGTGAAAAGTGTAAATACAAACTGCAGATAGTGACTTTACTTGTTTATCTGTAACTGTTGCAGTGACTGGCTGAACTTCATATAGGGACACCTGTTGATTATGGCAACATGTGCGCCTTTTTCCAACTATGTGCGCATCCAAGAGGAGAAAAACACATCTGGAGGACTCACCCTGACATGTGCACATTCAAGAGGAGAAAGAAAACATCTGGAGGACTCACCCTGGCTGCTCTGGAGGAGTACGGGTCCTCAAACAAGGCCCAGACTTTGGGCTGCCAAACTTGGCAGCAGCCCCTGGAGGACCTGTCTGGACCGTCCTCGATGCCGAACCGCCTCGGCATCTCTCTCTCGTCGTCGGTGTCCGGGTCCGGAGGTTCAAACGTCTCCAGAGCCTCCTCGGCGTCCCGGTGCTGCCGGTAGGTCATCCAGCAGCACGGCTCCACGTCCGTCTCATCGATCCCCCAGTAGGCCAGCTCCTCCTCGAACAGAGGCCCGCACACGTCGGCCGGGCAGTGCAGCTTACCGGTCCGGTAGTAGTTCAGCACGTAGGCGAAGATGCCCGGGTGTCTGTCGAAGAAGAACTCTGCAGAGTCCGGTTCCGAGCTGCTGACCTGCTGCTCCGGGTCCGGGTCTGCCAGCCATGCCAGGCGGGTCCCCGGCAGCGTCCTCAGGGTGCTTTTATAGGTTTCATGTCTGGTGCCTCCCACGTTGATGATGATCTTCTCCGAGTCTTCTCCTCGGTACATCTCCTCCTTCAGACATGTTTTAGACGGAGGTTTGTTGCCTGACTTGCGCCCCCGGTAAGACGAAACACACACCGAGCTGATCATTGAGAAATCCTCCTCTACTCCTCAGTTATACAAGATAAACAAAAATCAGAAAATTAACCTCATTTCACACCCCAGTCCTTATACTGACCTGTGCGTCTCATTTATAAAAAAAACAAAACAAAACCCAATACGCGCCTATAATAATAATCCAGACAGCCCTATAATAAAGATCCAGACAGCAGCCAAAGAGACGCACAATAAAACCACCTGTTACTAAACTCCGTCTGGTGTCGCAACAAAAACGCAAACCCAGACTCACTGGATGTGTTTTTTTAAATGTTTTCTCGTCGAATAGATAATGAGACTTCAATTAATGTTTCCAGATGTTGCACTTTTGAAAACAAAACAAAAAAATGTCTAATTACGCACAGTATATAGGCTCCAGTACGTGAAACACTTCTAGCCTGAAGTAATGTGTCACTCCTCACCCTCTTTGAGACTTATCCAAATTCCTCAACGCCCATAAAAACACAACTATTCCTGACAACTTTTCTTTTTTCCTCCACAAAGCCTGACGATGATCCAGTCGCGCATTTTAATCACGCACAGAGAGATGTTGTTATTCCACCAGCTCTTCTTCTTCCTGCTCAGCTATAGCGTGGTGCCAGATGTGGAGGTTGTTTTGCCGCTGGAGGATCTGTTGCTTTTCTTCACAAGTAGCCTCTCCTCCCTTAGCGACACAGCCCGGGTTGGATGGTTGGATGGTTGGTGCGCTCAACAACAGCCTCCGACAGGTTAACTCTTTGGCTGCTGGTGCATTATTGAACCCCTCCCTCCATCAATGCAATCAGACCGAGAGGATGGGCTGATGGGGGGAGAGAGAGAGAGAGAGAGAGAGAGAGAGAG
>CAKAOH010039031.1:18320-81830 GCA_916701665.1 Sebastiscus tertius
AAAAAAAAAAAAAAAAAGCTTAAACCAACAGGTGTGTTTATACAGTATGTCCACTCCAGTATGTGAAAATGTAAGGGATATACTGTAGACCAGTGGCTCTTAAAGTGGGGTCCTTGGGGGTTACAGGGGGTCCCCAGCAAAAATGGGAATAATTCATTTTCACTATAATTCAATCCACAAGTAACACAATGACAGCATCACTGACTGTCAGTTGATGGAGAGAGACAGAGAGATGATCAACCATCAATTTACTTTATTGTAAGTTGTAATATTTTACATAATCATGTCTGCACAATATGTGTATTGCTGTGTATTACAATGTACCTTTTGCTATTGCATGGGTTTGTTGAAGCCAACAGGTGTTTATATGTCCACTCCAGCATGTGAAAATGTAAGGGGCATACTGTAGACAGTTCTTAAAGTGAGGTCTACATGCCAATATTTGGCAGCCCTATCTGAATTATATTGGACCTGATCTCTCCTCCATTATCTCACAAGGAGTCTCTTGAACATGAACTCGTATATCCTGTAACTTCCCTGCACTATGGTTTATTTCCTATGACCTCCTATATACTTTTTTTTTTATCTGAGCTGTACCAGTGTTGGTTTGTTTGTTGTTGTTTTGTTTTTTTTATTTGTATTGTGTTTGTGAAAATGAAAAATCCCAATAAACATATTATAAAAAATTTAAAAAAAGTGGGGTTCTTGAGGGGGTTACAGGGGGTCCCCAGCAAAAATTGTGAATAATTCAATAATTCAGACAGATTTTGGAAGAAGGGGTGGAAGAAAATATCTAAAATATTGAGTATTGCAATACACTGCAAATCGATTTCTAATGAATAGTTTATATGCAAAGATTATGTCAGATACTTAATTTTATTTGCAAAGATATGTGTCCTCTGCGACAAATGCAAATGTATATCCTACTATTCTGATTGCATAAAATAGTAAAAAAACAAATGACTCAGATGATGCAAATGGCGGTGTGTTCTTTATACTATGACAGTTTTCCTAAAATTAGATAAAGAAAAAATCTCAATATATCGCCTTGCTTACAGTATCGCAATATATTGAATCATAACCCCTGTATCGTGATACGTAGCGTATCACCAGATTCTTGCCAATACACAGTCCTAGTGTTTAAAAACCTAAAGCGTTAGATTTCAGAAGTGGTAGACAAAAAAAAATAGTGTATCCAGTAGAAATGCTCAGTGACGTGCCACAGTGGGACGTCAGGAAAAAACGTAATTTTAGACCCTGGAAGCACCGCTGTAGACTACTTGCACAAACGGACTAAAGGACTATAGGCTACCACTAATAAATAGAAGAAGTGCATAGGCCTATATTACTGTCCTGACGTTTCACTGAATGACACTAAGCTACAGGGACTCTTAAATTAAGCCATTTCATCACACTTTATATTATTGTTAGCCAAGACTCTCAGCAGCAGGTCAACTAAAAGATCCAGATGTGATTATATTCCCTTTTTCAAGGAGTAGCCCAATATTATGATTGTTATTATTCTTATTGTGATCTAACAGGTAGCGTTGAGGCCTCCAGTGTGTTCAGAGAACTCATGACACAAACCAACACTGTCATCTGGTGGATCCTTCAGTGAACAACAGGAGCCTGTTGAATGAGCAATTCGTGAGTAAAGTCCCATATTTTGGTAATAACAGTGGTGGAGGGAGTGTTTACTTGATTTACTTAGGTCTAGTTCAGGGGTCAGCAACCTGCGGCTCTTTAGCTCCTCTCCAGAGGCTCCCTGTGGATTTATAAAAATGGAAATGAAAAACTGTTTTTTGTTTACATTTTTATTTTTATTTATCATAGTTGTAGGCCTATGGTATGACGGAGTATTAGGGCCACATTGAGGAAAAATAAATAAATCTGAGGTTTCGAGAATAAAGTCATAATATTATAAAGTAGTAATTTTTCGTGTTATTTTCTTTTTTTCTCATAAAGTTATGACTCTATTCTCGTAATATTACGACTTTTTGTCTTAAAGTTATGATTTTTTCCTCGTAATATTCTGACTTTATTCTGTAAATCTCAGATGTTTTTTCCCTCAATATGACCCTAATACTCCGTAGTACATTTGCTCTTTGGCCCTCACTGCATTAGACTTATATACTATATACTTAGATTATAAACTGTGTTACCTTCATCACAATGATCAAATGTTTTGCGGCTCCAGACAGATTTCTTCTCAGGACTGTGTGAGTCCTTACAAACCGCTCTTAATTGACATGTCCCTCAGCCCTCTGGTGGGTTTGTGAGACCTGGAGGAACGAGACTATTTACAATGTTATCACTAGTCAGAGTTTGGTGGCATCACATAACTCCCACTTTAGCTCCCCCCAATTTACACCTGAGGTCTAATCAACCAGATTATTGAAAACACCTGGGTGGGTGTGGAGAGCCTTTCATTAGCAAAGTAACTACAGCTGTCAAATACATGTAGGCTATGGTGTAGGTTCAATATTTCCCCCTGAAGTGTAGTGTATGTAGTGGAGTATAAGTACCTCAAAATAGTACTGAAGCAGTCGTAAATGTACCTAGTTAGGCTACATTTTAACAAGGCCTAATTGAATTCTAATGAAGACAAAATATTGTATAATTTTAAAATTAGATAGCTGCTATGAATTGCATTTCGAGTCTTATGTAATACAGACAATAAATCATATTCAAAAGCAAGAAAAGGGAAGATTACAGTCAAAGAAATGGGTAGAAATAGAAGTAAGGAGAAGTAGCCTACCAATAGACCATTTTCACAGCAGACATTGTAACTTGCCAAAGCAGGAAAAGCACAGGTGGAATTAATAACATTAATGAAGGCTGCTTTCCATTTAGGTGAGCCAGTTCCAGGGCTCCAGTGCTGCACACGGACGTGGCTTGCTAGGACACTTATCAATGGAATGAAGCCATCATTAGTGTGATTATTTACACCTGTGCTGTTCCTGCTTTGACAAGCCAAAATGTCTGCTGTCTATCAAGCATCTTTATCAAAAACACTCCTTTAATCAAAACCAGTTGTAAATTCCTGGAGACTGGAGCCACATATCTGACTACAAACTTTCCAAGCTGAAGATACAGGTATCATATGAAACTAGAAAACCTAAGGAATCTATTGGTACCAATCATGTCATACTAGCGTGTCGCAAAGGATTCTAAATAACGCTCCAAAGTTAGGCTAAATTTTGACCTCTGACCTCCAGATATGTGAATGAAAATGGGTTCTATGGGTACCCACGAGTCTCCCCTTTACAGACATGCCCACTTTATGATAATCACATGCAGTTTGGGGCAAGTCATAGTCAAGTCAGCACACTGACACACTGACAGCTGTTGTTGCCTGTTGGGTTTGAGTTTGCCATGTTATGATTTGAGCATATTTTTTATGCTAAGTGCAGTACCTGTGAGGGTTTCTGGACAATATTTGTCATTGTTTTGTGTTGGTAATTGATTTACAGTAATACATATATACATACATTTGCATAAAGCAGCATATTTGTCCACTCCCATGTTGATAAGAGTATTAAATAAATACTTGACAAATCTCCCTTTAAGGTACATTTTGAACAGGTAAAAACTATTTGAATCGATTGACAGGTCTAATTTTAATTTACTTATCTACACTGTGTGGAAATTGTTGACATAATCACCATGTAAAATTAAAACCATTATAACAATGAAAAACAGTTAAGTAAAACAAAATACAGTGGTTGCAACATGTTAAATATGTGTGAGTCAGTTATGTTGGAACTACAAAGTATAGTTTAGTTGGTCTTAATAAAGACAGTTGAGTAATGTATAGGTCCAACTGTTAAGTTACATTTACAATTACATCAGCATAATGAAATCTCTTTATGTTGGCATTAATCAACACAGTTAAGTAAGGCAAGAAACTGCCTTTTGTTGAATTTATGTTGGTCAGTTTAGTCAGCCGGACACTGACCTAATGATTAAATCCAAGTTGATTGGATAATGTTGGAATAGCCTAAAACAGTCGTGTTGGTTGCACATAAATCAGTTAATGCCATCGTAATAATAATATTAAAATTATATCTAACACAACTCCGTTTGATGGAAATTGTTGAGATAACTGGATTAAGTAAATCAGCAAATTTGTTTTTTGAGTGTTACGGTAGGTCAACATGTAAAAATGTATCTGTAAATAGTGCGCTCCAAGAACAAATTAAAGAAAGCTTTTATTAGTATTTTTTATTATGACAAGTCAAGAAAATAAATGGTGACATTATATAATTTTTGGTATCAAACAACAGTGATAAGGCTTACAGTAAGTATTTCTGATAACACAATGCTGACGTCCGGTGGTTTTAGTCCACTTCCTCAATAGTGGGGCCCTTGGAGCTTCCTCCTGACTTGCTGCCGCCGCTTCCTGACGGCGCTCCTCCCTGGTACAACTTGGTCACAACCGGCTTGCACACCTTCTCTAGTTCACTCTGCTGATGCTCGTATTCGTCTTTCTCTGCCATTTGGTTGTTCTCCAGCCAGGAGATCGTCTGGTTGCACTTGTCAATGACCACCTTTTTATCTTCCTCGCTAATCTTTCCTTTCAGGTTCTCGTCCTCGACGCTGCTCTTCATCTGGTAGGCGTATGACTCCAGCGAGTTCTTCGCTGCAATCTTCTCCCTCTGCATGTCGTCCTCGGCCTTGTACTTCTCAGAGTCCTGTACCATCCGCTCGATATCCTCTTTGCTGAGGCGGCCCTTGTCATTGGTGATGGTGATTTTGTTTTCTTTGCCGGTGATTTTGTCGACGGCGGACACGTTCAGAATGCCGTTGGCGTCGATGTCGAAGGTGACCTCCACCTGTGGTACGCCTCGGGGAGCAGGAGGGATACCTGCAAGCTCAAACTTGCCCAAGAGGTTGTTGTCCTTGGTCATGGCTCTCTCTCCCTCGTAAACCTGAATCAGCACACCTGGCTGATTGTCTGAATACGTGGAGAAGATCTGGGTCTGCTTGGAGGGGATGGTGGTGTTTCGTTTGATTAGAGGCGTCATAACTCCGCCTACGGTCTCGATGCCCAGAGACAGGGGAGCCACGTCCAGCAGCAGCAGATCCTGGACGTTCTCTGAAGTGTCGCCCATGAGGATGGCTGCCTGGACCGCTGCACCGTACGCCACAGCTTCATCTGGGTTGATGCTCTTGTTCAGTTCTCTGCCGTTAAAAAAGTCCTGCAAGAGCTTCTGGATTTTAGGGATTCTTGTGGAGCCGCCGACCAGGACGATCTCATGGATCTTGGACTTGTCCAGCTTGGCGTCCTGCAAGGACTTCTCGACTGGCTCCAGTGTTCCCCTGAAGAGCTCCGCGTTGAGCTCCTCAAAGCGTGCCCTCGTGATGGAGGTGTAGAAGTCGATGCCCTCAAACAGAGAGTCGATCTCGAGGCTGGCCTGGGTGCTGGAGGACAGGGTCCTCTTCGCTCTCTCGCAAGCCGTACGCAGTCTCCTCACCGCTCTCTTATTCTGGCTGATGTCCTTCTTGTGTTTTCTTTTAAATTCCTCTACAAAGTGGTTGACCATCCGGTTGTCAAAGTCCTCCCCGCCAAGGTGCGTGTCTCCCGCGGTGGCTTTCACCTCAAAGATGCCGTCGTCGATGGTCAGGATGGACACGTCGAAGGTGCCTCCGCCGAGATCAAAGATGAGCACGTTGCGCTCTCCTCTTTTACCTTTATCCAGGCCGTAGGCGATGGCTGCTGCCGTGGGCTCATTGATGATCCTGAGGACGTTCAGTCCAGAGATCACCCCGGCGTCCTTGGTGGCTTGCCTCTGAGAGTCGTTGAAATAAGCTGGAACTGTGATAACTGCATTTGACACCTTCTGTCCCAGGTAGGCCTCAGCAACCTCCTTCATTTTCACCAGGACCATGGAGGAGATTTCTTCCGGGAAGAAGTCCTTGGTCTCCCCTTTGTACTCCACCTGGACTTTGGGCTTCCCGTTATCGCTGATCACTTTGAAAGGCCAAAGCTTCATGTCAGACTGGACGACGGCGTCACTGAACTTTCTCCCGATGAGCCGCTTGGCATCAAAGACGGTGTTGGCGGGGTTCATGGCCACCTGGTTCTTGGCAGCATCTCCGATGAGCCTCTCTGTGTCTGTAAAGGCCACATAGCTGGGCGTGGTCCTGTTGCCCTGGTCGTTGGCGATGATCTCCACTTTGCCATGCTGGAAAACCCCAACACAAGAATAGGTGGTGCCCAGATCGATGCCAATAGATACTCCCTTAGCTGAGGACATGTTGCTGGTTGCTTTAGAGTTCCTATAAAAAAGGGGGGGAAAGAAATCAAGTTTTAATTTTTTAAAGCTACACATGAAAGCACTGATCACTGCAACTGATTATCATTAAACATTACTAGATTATTAATGTTAGCAACACTGATTAAATGTTTGTAGTGCTACGATCTTTTGTCCATCTATTTAACAAAGACAGACATTAGAGGTTAGAGGTGCAGTTAAAATTAAAGGTAACTGATAACATTTCTATGTGGAAGAATAATTTAAAAAAAAAAACATAAAACATCCACCGAGCTTTTAGAAAGGTCCTGAATAAAGTATCGCTTTTCAAAAATATCATGATTGTGAATTAATCATTTAAAAAATGTTGGTAGGTCCAAAAAAAATGTTTTGTTTGTTTAAGATATCTGACATTTGGTTCCCACTTCTAACAAGGTGTCTAGGGGCTAAATGTTATCAATAGCACCTTTAAGGAAACACTGACTAAACGTTCAGTTTAATCTAATGTACCTGTTCTACTGTGAAAATATAAATACAACAGATGTGAACTCTTTTGATTTATGTATTCCCTAAATTAGAATTTCTTTCTGTACTGAAAATGTCCCAAACCACACGCTTGAAGTCATCTTACCACCTTTTCTATACTCAAATTCAACTGTTTCTCTAATGTATTGTGAAATTAACTTCATACCACAATAAATAAAGACATAATACAAAGCAGAATTGATGCATTATTACTGATGAGTTTAGGGAACTCGTGGATTAAAATAATGACCGAGGATGAACCCTCGACACCGGCTCAGATATGCTCCATTTAAATAAATTTAACAACAATGGGAAAATAAATTGCTACTTACTTTCAGCGATGAGCTTAAAGAAGTTGAAGGATCTCTGCAGAGTCTGCTTGAGTAGCTTCCTTTGCCTCTGTGTGGTTCTTCTTGAACTAATGTCTGGACTCACTCGGGCCTGTTGCTTTTATAGTTGTAAACAGGTTTCCAGAAGCTCCTAGACTCCCCGCCCTCCTGCTCCTCCAAGCTCAGTGACTCATCTGTTAATATTAGCGACTAATGCAGCTGGCCTGGTGCGAGAGAGCTGGTGAATATTCCAGAGCGGGACAGCAGTTTGACGCTCAGCCAGCATTGGCTGACGGCAAGAGAACACAATGTAGAGAATGTAGCAGTAAGGCACACTGAGGGAGGCATGTGGAAGTGTTAGCAACCATGAATACAGGCTTTATCCCTTAAAATAAAGGACTGTAACTACCCAAACACTGACCTAAAGAGGCCCCTCTGTTCAAACACATGTTTAAAGTCACTTTTCTCTGTTAAAAGTTTCTTTATTGCTGATTTCTTTTACATACATAGTATACACATTTTGATCACATGAAATTTTACTTTAGGTGACCCCGTCGGATCAAATTAAGACAGCGACAATCATATGGCAAACATAAAAGTCTAATATTTTCTCTCAACACATATAGCTCGTACATTAGAGTTACAATTGAAGCAGTGGAAGGAAGACATTAAATGCACCACTAATAAATGTGGCTTTACAAAAGAGGAATGCTCATTTAATTAAGGTCAGTGCTGATATTTACGTGTTGCGAATGATTTATAAAAGGCACATTCATACCACGGCCTTAAGGGTATTATCCAGTTAGAACACTTTATAAGCGACTGCTCATCAGGGAGACAGATCTCAGTGGGAAACTTAGTATTAAATGAGGGAAGTTATAGGACTTTGAAATATGTTTTTCAGTACTTCCTTTTTAGGAATGCACACAGCCTGGTATTCTTAACATAACATAACATCTTAATCTGTTGTTGGCACATTAAACAACCCTTTGGTTTGATTTATTCAGGAGGAGCTGTGGGTATTTTAGGATTATTTTAAGGTGAGTGTTGAATGCCTACGCCAAGAGTTTGAAATGTAAAATGCACTCAGCCTTTCACAGCCTATAATACATTTGTATAATAAACAACAAGTGCTATATTTCATCACTGTACTTGTAATAACAAGTGTGACTGGATGATACCTTTTAGGGCGTGTATGCAGATACCATTCAATGAGATTAATTAACGCATGTAAAACAAACATTTCTAAAATAATGTACATTGTAATACAGAGTTTGTTTTGGCTCAGCCCAAACCCCGGCTCTTGGAATGTACTAATAAAGTCTTAAAAGTCATCGACAGACATGAGACATGGTACCTGTCCTGTTCTTACGGCCATCATTTGGCACAGTGCGTAAATAGGGTAAACAAACGAATCAACAACTTTATGATCTAGTAACAGAAGCGTAAATAAGTACGTACACATGAAAGCATGCAAGCAGGCTTCTCTTTTAAACACGCGACAAGACATGTAAAATGTTAGTTGGTTATACAGCGTATGTTTCCTACATGTCTTCTTTTTCATATTCAACACTATGTCTGAAGTGCTATTAATAAGTTACATTCAGCATAATTAAAATAATTCCTCCATTTTGTAGCAATTTAGAAAATAAAATAGATATCTCTGTTTATCCCAGGGCAACTGTGTGTTGAGGATCACAGCATCAGACACTCTCGTTAATACCTGTGAACAAAACACACACACACATCATAAAAAATATAGGAGATGCGAGACAATTAAAGATAGTGAAAGATATACAGTATGCGGTGAAAGCTATACCTGTAATAATTCGGTTTGAAGGGGCCGTTCTTGTTGAGGCCCATGTACTTGGCCTGCTCGTCAGAGAGCTCTGTCAGGTGGGCGTCAAAGTTTGGTAGGTGCAAACTGGCCACATACTCATCTGGAGGAAAGAGACAGATAGAAATCTAAACTGTGTGGAAACATATTTGTTCCTGTGCACATTACATCACTGGATGGTGTAATGTTTAGGTCAAGTCACAAGGTGGCAACAATGAGCAACAAAACTGATATACACGATCATTCTTCTACTAAATCTATAAATCCAAAATCAAAGGGTGCTTTCAAAAGCCATAGTCCGTTTGGTTAGTCCGAATCAGAGTGAAATTCATACTTTTGGTTAGTTCTCTATTTAGCTTTCGTTTGGTTTCACAGTGTAAAAATTAAAGCAAATTTAGCAAAAATAATCGCAGACTTTCTATAGAAGTTTTTTCACTTTGACACGGCGCTGATCGACTGTGCTCACGAATCCCTTCTCCTCCAGTTTATCTCAAATTACTTTATAAATGTCACTGTTTTTGTTGACTTTATTTAGCGTATTCTGTACGTTCTCTTCAGCCCAGATGTCAAGCAAACATCAGACGTCTGCAGAAGTCCAAGTCAGTCCTCTCCCACTCATGTTAACCTGTTGTTTACATGTGTCCGACTCAACAAAAGACCGCACAGGCAGCCTGTAATTCCCTGCATTTTAGTTTGCAAGACCACCTCTCGCCCGCACCACAGTGTGATTACTGCGCTCACAACTGCCCAAATGAACCGCACCAGAGTTCGATTAAAACTGACTAAATGTTGGCTTGTGAAAGTGCCCTAAATCAAATTTCTTTCTTACCCATCTTCTTGGGCAGGAGATACACATCCTGTTTGTAACGCCCCTCTGGAGCGTTGAACAACTCAATCAGGGCCAGAGCCTGCAGACAACACAGAGCACACAATGGTTGTAGGACTCACAATGAGTTACAGGAAACTACATGTTACTACACAACAGCAGGTTGGCGTAGTAGTGAGAGGGGAAACTGTCCTCTGTCTCCACAGAGAGGGGCCAAACTACTAACCTGAGTTGTAGCAGTGATGGACAACACAAACGTAGGCACTGTGGAGCAGCTCAGGTTTAAGAGGCGGCCCTGAGAAATAACAGAGTATATGCATGAAGTGCACTGGAGAAAGTGACACAAAAAAGTGACACAATAAGGGATAACATGAAAGTATGCTGCTGCTGTATGAACAAGATGTAGTCTGAGTTCATAGGCATGCGTGGGTTTAAAAGTGGTAGATTTTAAGAGATACCGTTTTGTAAAGATATATTGGGATGTAGAGCGACATTACCTCTGCAAGCAGAACAACCCTCTTCCCATCAGGCCAGATGATGTGATCAACCTGAGAGCGAACCCTCTCCCAGGTCAGCTCAGGGCTGCGCAGACTCGCCTAAGCACATAAAAGACAGGTCAGTCCTACAACTGCATGACACGTAGAAATAAAAAAAAGTACAGGTAGAATAACAAAGGTGAGAGGATTTCATGCAATACAAAGGGGGGCATTTATTTGTCAATATAGACCGTAGTATGCCGTGATTGACCAATCAGATTCGAGTATTCAACAGAGCCATTCCAACACTCATACAATTAAATAGACACATTACCACATCAATCTCAGTATTGGAGTGTCCCATATTGCAGACGATGCAGCCATTCTTCATTCGGTCAAGCTGTTCTCTGGTGACCACATTCTTGTTACCTATAAAAAAACATTATGGAATTACGAAACTGGAATTACTGCATTGTGGTTGCACGCCTCCGCCAACCAGTCAAGTTGCAGTTTACATCCATGTCTGTCCAAAATGTCCTCACTTCATCATTTTATCCATCCTGTTAGACATTTGTGTGAAATTGTCATAATTAGCTTATGAATTCTTGAGTTATGGCAACGTGTTTTGTGAGGTCACAGTGACCTTTGACCACCAAATTGTAATCAGTTCATCTTTGAGTCAAAGTGGGCGTTTGTGCCAAATTTGAAGAAATTCGCTCAAGGCGATCCTGAGACATCATGTTCACGAGAATCAGACGGATGGACAGACAACCCGAAAACATAATGCGTCCAGCCACAGCTGTCGCTGGCACGGAGGTATAATAAAAAACAGTAATGTGATGTGTAAACAGAGTCGCTGTGAGAGTACGAGTGAGAATAAGTCATGATTGCAGAGTTTCAGAGTGCATCTGTTTCTGTTAAAAGAATGGATTTACAGCTACATGTAAATTGTCATCTGACTAACACACAGACCCAAAAAGCATTTTAGCATTCAGATGTAAAGCCTGTTTTTGACCTAAACTGGGATATTTAAATGAGGCGCGCTTTTGTAAGCTGGAAACACTGAGATTATCAAAGCAGAAGTAATGTCCGTCACTACATGGGGCTCAGTACCAGTGCAAGTTATCACCACGTCCATCTGCCGGATGACCTCACTCAGCTTGACCACTCGGAAGCCGTCCATGCTGTGTGGATGCACACGGAGATATTTCCATTAGTTTTAAGCAGCACAAACGCAGTGAAAACAACTTCAAACACATTATGGAAATAAATTGTCTTTGGTGCACAACATAGAGACAGTGGAGCACAACATGGAGCCGTGCTGGATGGTATCTGACTCACCACGCCTGCAGGGCACAGATCGGGTCGATCTCTGTGATGCACACAATGGCTCCGAGGGCTTTTAGAGCCGTGCAGCAGCCTTTCCCCACCTACACACCACAGGACAGTGCAACAGTTGTAAACAGAAATCTACAATACATGTAAAAGGGTCAGCTGCACAAAAGTGAGATTTTCTTTTTATGTGAAATCATAGAATGAGTCACCTCTCCATAACCACACACGACCACTTGTTTGCCTCCAAACATTATATCTGTGGTCCTCTTCAAGCTGGCAGAGACAAAATGACACACTCTTTTATCCATCTGCACGACTCAAACACAGAAACAATGGTTGGTTTTCTGGATGATTTAATCCTCCTCTCACCCATCCAGGATAGATTCACGGCAGCAGTAAAGGTTGTCAAACTTCTGCTTGGTGACCGAGTCGTTCACATTCATGGCGGGGACGCACAGCTTGCCGGCTTTAGACAACTGGTACAATCTGAGAGGACACAGGAGGAAACATGTTCAGGCACAAACAACGAACATCGACAAACTGAGTGTGACCTTGTGCTTTCCGGAGCGTTTAGCTAATTGAATCCATTGAGAGTGGTACATGCACAGCTGCTGTGACCTGCAGTCCAGCTCTCAAATAGGCTCCAGTCAAACCAGACCAGTGACCTTTTCAATCTAGCGTCAGTGTGTATTAATACTACGACGACTTATGTAACTGTTTTTGATGCAGACGCAGTATGTGTCATTCATCGGGATGCTTGGTTTGCCTCCAGCTCAGCTCCATCTAGAGGATAAAATAATGTAAAGACCTCACGGAAGAGGATTGTGTGTTTTCTTTCTGCTCTCTCTCCTGTGTCTCTTCAGGTGCCACCCTCCTCCTCCTTCGCTGTGCAGCTGCAGTGGGTGGATGTACTGTACGCGGCTGGGCTCAATCACCCATTAGGGCCGGGTGGTTGAGAGGCCAGGAGAGACAAACGGACAGAGCCAGTGAGCCATTTGGCAGCGTTTCAAGCTGTGTGATGGGTGTTTATAGCCTTGTTTCCACCGCAGGAACTTCACCCTGGAACTAAGAAACTTTTGAGGAACTTGTTGCATTTCAAACGCAGGGTCCAGGGTCTAAATTAAGTTCCGGGGGCATTTTCCAGGGTCTTTTTACCCCCCAGGAAGGCCCTAGTCGGGGGGGGTAGCACTTTCTGAAAGTATAGGAGCTTTCAGGATGGGGTTTGGATGACAGTCGCTGATTGGTCAAACACAAACTATGCCGCTGCTTCAACAGCTGTGTCGTGTACTGCTTCATTCATAAACAAGGTGTCTACTACAGTATCTATTTAGGACCATCACCTCCCCTCCGAGGGGAGAACATGTCGTACCGGGGTCGGTAGTGGTTCCCTTTGGGAGTGTGTTCCTTGATCCTGTGCCAGAGTCTTTTAAGTCAAGACTTTATTTGTTGTTTCTTTGTTTTGCTTTCTTTGGTGGAAAGTAGTTTTCAGTTGGTTGTGAGTTTTATTTGTGATTACTAAATTCCTGCTTGGCTCTTTCCTTGGGTTTTATTTCATTATTACTCCCCCCCATCTTTGACACTAAACAGTCTTATTATGTTCAAATCATCTAAGCCCAAAGTGAAGTGCATCATTTAAATAAAAAGCTGCTTAATTATATTATATAGTGAGTTGAACAGTGTTAAAAAGCCATGAAAACATATGCTAAACACAAACTGCACTGACAGAAGAGGAACAGCAGTCACATGGTCAAACTTCCTGACGGTAACTGGGATATTTACATTGCGAAAGAGGTCAAAGATACTGCCAACTGGCATGAAACCTAACATGATTCACCTTTGTTTGCAATGTCCAACAGTTGCTCTAAATCTCACATCCTTATTCATGAAAAGCTTATATTGTTCAGTTTGGATTATTTCCTTGTTAATGGGACACAAAATGACCATAAATTATAAAGCATTGATTAATACTAACTAATAACTCAAAAATATTGCCACAGTCTTTATGACTTATAGTCCATTACGGGCTGTCATAAGCTGAGACACAGACATGTCGATGTTTTATTGGATGGCTAAAAGATAAATTCTATTATTCTGATATTTTTGGCCATTATTGGCAACAGTCCCTGTGTCTCAAATGGTGGCCAAAACTACAAAAGTGTGTTGGGTGTACAAAAACGTTTCCTTCCTTCCTTTAAACCCCCAAACTCATCAAATCTAAGCCCTGTCTCACCTGTGCACTCCAGTGACACTCTCCTCCACGATTCCCCGCACCTTCTTGAAGACACTGGGATACTTCTTGTACACCCAGTGAGTCAAATCTCCACCATCATCCAAGATCTGAGAAAAAAAACACAACAGAGTTAACAGCATGAATGATAACCACCACAATCTATCACATCACATATAGGAGACGGAAATAATATCAGTGTTATATTCATCATGGGATGGCCAGGTTGGTACCATATTAGCCTGCCAGCCCTCCGTGTTGACACAGCGATCGATGCACCACCAGAAGTCGTCCTCTGACTCACCCTTCCATGCAAACACAGGGACCCCTGCAGGAAACAAAACACACACACCTAATGGCAAAGACAGACAGCAGAGGAGAGGAGGACTGGCCAGAAACAGGTCCATTAGGGGAACATTACACGGTGAACGCACATGCACAGATGGGCTACTTTACAAACACTAGGGTTCATGTTTTATCATAACACAAGATATTTCAAACTAAATCAATAGCAAATGAAACAATAATGCTTAATGCATTGTAGATACCCATTATGGTTAATCTATAGACCTATAATTGGCTTATTTTTAAGCTAATAGAGACCTAAATTGTTATTTAATTGTCAGAAATATATATGTTTTATATCTAATTGTTCTTCATAATACTTGACAATGGTGTTCTTCTTGGCATTTATGAGCTGACTCTCTGATGAGATTGGGTGCAAACCAAGTGGCAAGAAAACATTTCACATGTAACGCTGGCCTTAGAGAGGAGAGAATCTTACTAGGGCTGCACAATGAATCAATTTTATTGAAATTGCAATATGGCCTACTGCAATTGTCAAATCGCAGGAGGGGCAATATTTGTTAACGGTGAAATGTGTGTCAAAATACCATTTTAAATTGAATATTGTGGTGCTGCAGACTACATCGTATTCTACAGACATGAGAAAACATCTTTGTTTGATACAGATCTCCGCAAAAATCACACCATAATCATTTTAATTTGTTTTTTAATGAAAATGAGAATAATGATGCAAGATTTATCATTCCCTCTAATATTGCAAATCATATCGCAATAGCAATATCTGTCAAAATAATCACATACTTTTTCAAAATCGTGCAGCCCTAAAATCATACCTGTCTCAGCGAGAGCAGCGGCCACCTCGTTCTGAGTGGAGTAGATGTTGCAGGCGGTCCAGCGACACTGAGCCCCGAGGGCTACCAGAGTCTCGATCAGGACCTAAGAGAGAACGAGGTGATATACAAATACATGAACAGGTACAAGAGGTAAAGGAGGGAAGATCTGCAGCGAACACAAAGAGAGAACGTACTGCAGTCTGAGCGGTGATGTGGGTGCAGCCGACTATCTTCGCCCCAGCCAGCGGCTTCTCCCCTTGGGCTCTCTTCCTCAAGGAGATCAGGGCAGACATGTCTGGAGAAGAAAAGATTGAGCGCAAGTTAGTGGAAACTGAAAGGATGTAAAGGTCAGGTTTAGAGAGAGAGAAGAATGATGGGACATTTTGAATACAAAAATAAACCCTTTCTGCAAGGTGGACGTGCAGTAAATGGCTATAAAATGGAGATTGATTAAACAACAATGTCAGCAACAGCTGTTGCCTGAGGAACATTCGTCAAGCACGCACGCCTACGTGTCCCTCACACGGGTAATGTAAACAGCCAAAGAGACAGATTTGTAGCCTGGGAGTATACAAAAAAAAATTAGGGAAAAGAAGAAAATAAGTAAGAAGTGAGGAATAGAACTGAGAAAAAGAGCTCCAGTCATGTTTCCAGAATAATATTGACACTGCCTCGGCCTTATTTTGAAATCAGGAGGAGAGGACGGTTATCAAATAGTGTCTAAGCAGCAAAACAGACGCAACTTGATACGTCTCTGAGAACAAAGTCTCAACAGGTAGCACAAAGCTCTTTTTGTATCAATGGTAATGATAGCAAGTCTCTTGTTCTGCAACACAATAAAATCACAGAAAAACTGTGAAACCAACTTTTAAGATTGATACAGCATGTACAGGAGTGAAAGGGATTCCATAAGAGACCAAATTCTCAGCTAAAAATGTAGAAATTGGGGGAAAAAAACTATAATCTTTGAAGCACCGGTGTGCCCGGCAGGTCAGATATACCTTGCTCTGCGATTTCAATTTCCCGGCGGCCGAATTCGGCCTGCTTGACGTTCTTCACGCAGAAGTCGCTGCTGCCGTGGGTGTTGACCTGGGCTTTGTCCCGGGGAGAGGTTTCATCATCGGAGCTGTCAGTGTAGGACGCAGCTGTGAAACGAAGAACACAAAAGGTCACTATTGTGGAAAAGCACACAAAAGAGCCAATTATGAAATATATACTTCAAGTCCATTGTGAGTAAGGTGGAGCTTGTGTTTCCTGCATATTTGTGTGTATATATACAGTATACTGTACATGGATGTGTTTATTGCAAACAAGAGTGTAAAGCTAGACTGATAATGAGTTTTTGAGGTCAATACTGAGATTGATATTTGGGAATTGATCTGATATTAATTAGGGATGCACCGATCCAACTTTTTCAGGTCCGATACCGATACCTGGGCTTTGGGTATCGGCTGATACAGACTACTGATCTGATACCAGTGTTTAATTAATAAGCTGCATGCCTCACTGTGTCGAAGTGACTTGGACCATTCTGTTATGTGTAAGGCAACATCAGGCTTGACTTAAACATTGCTTTCTTAACTTTGTAAAACAAAATGTAACAAGTAAATACATAGATATAAATCTACTGAATTGTTATTTATTATTAAAATAAATTGTACACCAACGACTTGGTAAGAAATCTTTAAAATTAATAGGAATTACAATTCAAGTGTAAACCTTTTAATTGCAGCAACAAATTGGTCAAAAAATAAACAGGAATTCAAATTCCAGCATATAATATATATAGTATATTCATATAGACTAGAATTTAATAAATCGGCCCCATTGTCACCGATACCCGATCCAACTATTTGAGTCGGTATCTGCCCGATATCCGATCCAATAACGGTGCATCTCTAATATTAATATATCAGCCATTAGCAATTTATTAAACATAAACAAGTAATATGAACAGCAATCTTGATCCTTCTTGATCCCTTAAATGTGAGCAGGATTATAGCTCTATTTGTGTACATGTGCTTTTATGCTTATAGGTGCTGCATTTGTGGATGAGTGTACATACTTCATTCCAAAAGATAATATTAAGGACTTAAAATAGACAATCAATCGTTCATAATCACTGTCAGTCTGTAAAAACACAGCGAGTATTTATAGTAACATCTCCTGGAAGTGGACCGAAGCGTTCCGGTGTGCCGTACCTGAGCTGTAGCTGTCTGTGGAGGACTGGGAGATGGACCGGGAGAGGGAGCGGCGGCCAGCCTTGGTCGGGTACTTGCTGAACTCTTGTTTGTCCTCAGTGTTCGCAAACTGGATCTGGAGAGAACAAAATGGAGCACAACGTAAACATAAAAGGCAAACAAAATCTAGATATTGCCGACTTAGGACTTTTATTCTGTCCGTATGCACTAATGAAGTGTCAACAATGAAAATCAGGGGAGCGAGGAAGAGCGAGGAACATAAAGTACCGTCACACTTGAACACACTCCGTTGTATGCTTTAGGTAATTTGTTCACACTAGTTTATATTTGGCCTCATTTTGCTGCTTCAGCCACTAAAGCTGTCCTTTCAAAGGTAAATCACCTGAGTGTGTTACAGTAAATCACAGGTGGATCAGGAAGAAGGGAGCTGAGGCCTATTTTTAGATGGCCCCCCCTCCTGCTCTGTGATTTATGCTTTGTTCAAAAACACAGGCTTCAGTTGTCGGTGTGGTTCGTCGTGTCAACCCGACCCTTCAAAGGGCCCAAGATCAAAGACCTCAAACACATGAAGTGGCTCAGCACACACGCAGCTAGCTCGGCTATTTTACAGACCAGCCTCTAACGGATGATAGATTCAAGTCTCAACTGTCCAGTCTTTGGGGTTACGTGCTGTAACAAACCACACAAGTTGATGCAATTTTTAAAAAATCTAAATCATTAAGCACCTCGTGTAAATTTGGCTTTTATCACCCTGAAACAGTCTGGCTGCACCAGCAGACAACAGTCAGTTGTCAACATTAGAAACGGAAGGGAGACGAACCCTCAGGTCCTTTAGTAAACTGGGTCACATATAGGACAGTGAGGAGATACAATCCAACAAACCTATCTAGCTACATTGATCCTGACAATAATTACAAACGTAGAAAAGTCAGAAACCATAGCAAACTAGACAAAAATACTTTATTTTCACATGCGTAGAAGCCCAGGTGGGCTGTAGCTTCTACTGTGCGTACACCTGGCACTGCAAATGAATAAATAGGCCTGTGAGAAAGAGACAAGGTCACAGGTAGAGGAGTTACTCAGCATTTTTCCTTAAAGGAACAGTGTGTAGGATTTCGGGGGATCTATTAGCGGAAATGTAATATTCACAACTGTGTTTTCATTGTTGTTTAATCACCTGGAACTAAGAATCGTTGTGTTTTCATTAGCTCAGAATGAACCCTTCATATCTACATAGGGAGCAGGTCCTCTTCACGGAGTCCGCCATGTTGCTCTGCCATGTTTCTACAGTAGCCCAGAACGGACAAAAAAAACACTGAGGCTTTATCCGAAACAACATACTATACTAGTAGTACGTACTGATTTGCCCAAAATGTAGTATGTAGTATGCAATATGCAAACAAAAGCAAAATCTCCAGTATGCCAAAAATACCCGGATGTCGTACTGATTTGGAAAAAATCTCCAGTATACATCGGACCAGTCTACCTCGCCTACTGTATCCCACAATGCAAAGCACTGGAATGGTACAGGCTATGGTCACAACAGCAGCCAAAAACTGCACTTCTTTTTACATTTTTCATAGCCATTTCATCACTAAATTCACTTCTGGAAATGTTTGAGACAATAAATCAACTGTGTAGATTTTGAATATTGGCAATTTTACGATATTAGATGGATAATTGATTAGTTGTATTTTCGAAAATATTGCAATAGTGGTATGAGTTTGTTTTTTGTCCAGTGCTTTAAGAGCTTGTTAAAAGGCTAAAGCCTGGCCTAGCATACTGCAAAATAAATCGCTTTAACTGTTTAATAGAGCATACTACTGAGGAGCGCAGTATGTAGTATACAGTTCAAATACAGCCTGGCTCTTTCACGTTTTTATATTACCTGAAGGCCACCGTAGTTCTCTGACACACTTGGAAAGGGAAGAGTGAGTGGAGGGGTATTCAGTTGGTTGCAATCTGCAACCACACCGCAAGATGCCACTAAATCCTACACACTGCTCCTTTAAATTAGAAGTCTGCAGGTGAGTTTAGATTTAGATCCTATGGCTTCGACTTTCATTGATCTGTTCAAAGACTCAGTGTCTAGTGCAGGTTTAGCAACATTTTCTTGCATAAAAGAAACATTTAAACCAATAGGCCGCCTCTTTCACAGAAGACATTTTGACTTGCCACAGCAGGAAAAGCACAGATGTATATAATGAAATTAATGATGGTTGAATCCAATTAGCTGCTTTGATTTCAGGTTCCTGGTATCGTGCATGCTGGCTCACCATCACTCTCACTGGAGCCATTGTTAGTGTTATTAGTAACACCTGTGCTTTTCCAACTATGACAAGTCAACATGTTTACTGTGAGAAAGGCCTATGTTACCTTGATGTTGCTAAAAGCCTGATGAGGATCTGCTATGCACGATCTCTCTCTGCTTTCCAAGAAATCCTACAGGTATCTTGATGGCTTAGTGGCAAGTGTGTTGGATCAAATCCAAGCTCAAACTTTGTCCTTCTCACACAATGTATAATGTCACAACATCGTATAATGTCATGCAGCGAAGAGGGATGGACTTTCGACATGCACGTTCACACATTTGTTTCTTGAATTATTTCTTCCTGTATTCATTCAGTCTTTCCTTGTCATGGCTGTTGAGTGAAGCTATTTTGGAATAAGTTTTTATAATATTAATGTTTTTATATTGATGGTTTACATGTACTTTTATGGGTGGAGGATGTTCACAGGCCCTGTAACCCATTGAAAGGCCTTATAGTTTCTAATTTCTGATCATCTGACTTATACAAAAATGTTTTTCTTTAATGGTAGTGTGAGATTGCAAGGTCATCCTTAAATTTCTACACAGCTTTGTTCCCCTTAAATACTCACTCTGCCTCAGTGATAAATCCATTAATTGAGACAATGCTGTGGGGTTTCCTTGTTCTTATTTTAAATGTCCATAGAGTGTGTTTGGACTAAAAACTAACATGCAGGCTAGCGGAGTTGACACAACACACAGATGATAAATCCGGGAACACATAAATGCCAGACTAACAACAGTGAGCTGGGTAACATTTGAGTAATATGGACATCAACCCACAACCATGTCTTATAGGTCAAGTTTATGACATTGAAGAGACATTAAAGCAAATGTAAAGAACTGATTTCCACTGTCAAACATAATAGTGAGAGGAGTGTCAGCTCACAGCTGGGTGAAACTAGTGCATGACTCAGTTACCTAGTAGTCACCACACAGATGTTAGCGGAGGCCGAGGCTAATTGAATGGGGTTCGTACGGTCAGCACCGACATCATATGTGATCCCTAAGGAAAATAGCTTAACACAACCAAATACTTCTGCTTTATATGAGACGAAATGGGTATGTTTTCACCTCAAATTTGAAAAACGTCATTGTTATTGCTGTGCTATTCATTTAAAATGAAAGTAAGTGTAGCATAAATGGCTAAAACAGTAGTAACTTTATTCACTGAGTGTTTACATCTCCCAATCCCTCTTACCATGAGCAGTGACACCTTCAACATCTACTGTGTCAGCATAACGAAACTCAAGAAGCTTGTGAGACAGTTTGAAGTGAGGAGATCTCTGCATGTCTCTGTTTTCACAATTGAGAGTGTGCTCTGTCTCACACACTTGCAAAATAGTTCTTTTATGTTTGCGTTGCATCAATTTTTTTACACAGTTGCTTGAATTTCTGCATTGTTCTTCAAAATCAGAGGCTCCTTCTCTTGTGGTTGAAGTATTAAGGAAAACAAGAGGTTAATCTGATTAATGATGAAGTGTTACTTGAGGCACTCTTGCACAGTAAACTATACTTCTACCTGCATTTCAGCTGAACTTTTTCTGTGTGGTCTGCATTATTGCACAAGATAAAGCATAATTCTCATTCAACTGCAAAGAGAAGAAAACTTATGACATGGTAAAAGTACACATCTGTGTGTGGGACATGCAGCATCTTTAAGAATAAGTGTGCAGGTGGATGAGTTCCCGGTGATGCATTATCAGCGACTCACCCGTTCTCTCGCGTGCCCATGTTTGTGTGCCATGGCTGCCCGTCACTCTCCAGCTTTCCAGCCTACTTTTCCTGTGCCTGTGTGTCCTCTGTGTGATGGTACTAGGTGTCCCTGATGCTATTATCCCAGAACACTCCCAGGCAGAGCCGGGGGGAGGTTCCCACCTATTATCGTGATTTCTAATGGCCAACCTGGAGAGAGAGAAAGAGAGAGAGGCCTAGAGAGAAAGGGGAGGATGATTCCCACTGAGCCTCTCTCTCTCTCTCTCTCTCTCTCTCTCTCTCTCTGGTTCTGCCCTTGACAACCAGCTGCTAAAGTCAGTAGGTTGTATTTTATAATTTATTTATTTTTTAAGTGCTGAGAGAGCAAATGTCGGGAGATTCAGACATGTACAGTACATATACACAAACATGAAAAAAAAAAACACATACAGACACACATCTGCTGCAGCTTTTACTTTCAGGCTGCACTCCTGATTTGGACGACTAAATGAAAGGGGATTGACGGGAGGAATTAAACCCTGTTTCCATTAGCGGCCCATCCAGTCCCATCCTACAGCTAAAAATACTCTTTCTCTCTTAGATAGCAGGCCAGGTCACAGACTTAAGCTGTGGTGTGACTGTCAGCCGGCAGTGTAAAGGGTTCAATATGGGCCTGGCATAAGGTGACATTAACTACTTAGCCAGACACCACTAGTGCTCTACAGCGCCATCTAACTGAGAAGACATACGGGTGATTTTTCTAAGATTTAATTGAGTGAAACTGGTGAGCAGACAGTAAAGCTCTGAGGTGTGAAGTTCCTCAGACAGGTGTAGCTCTTCCTTTGGTGCGCAAAGGCGTCTGTTCAGATCAACGCATGCATAACGGATTATGTGGTGTTGTGAAAAAAAACATACAGCGTGCTAATCCTTCCTCCAGAGCTATGTGACCTTTGGCCGAAACTATAACTTCTACTTTTTAATATGCACCTAAATCTTCAATGTATATCAAGATAACCCACGATCATATTTCAGAAACAGCCTACCATCTTCAATATCATTTTGTTCCTAAAATAATTGTAAAAATGAGAAGAAAGCCAGAATGCTGATGACAAACACTGTAGTTTAACTAGCCTGGGGAGATCCTTTTTAAATACCAAAAGGCACAGCTGAGAAGACAGCCGGGAAACGATGAAACTAGTCAGTAGGGATGTGTTATATTTCTCATCTTATGGTGACTTTTCCCTCAATGTTAAAAGGTCACACAGTACTTTACTTGTGTGGACTATGGCAGACTGAGTTACTGTAAGCTGCAGGGGCTTTAAGTTTGACATGTTGAGTTTTTAACCCAAAGCTCTGAGGCTGAGGTGAGTAAATCTATTTTTATATCATTTACTGCACATTTCCACACCTCTATTTAAACCTGCCAGCCAAGAGGGAGAGAAAATCTGCATTTGACCTTCATGAAACCCTGTCATAATGTTGGCAGACAAACAAGACGAGATAGTGAAAAAAGGGTACCAACATTTTGGAGAATCTATGTAAAACAGCCCACAGGGAGCAAATAAAAATGATGATGATGCATGAACAAATTCACAGTGAGTGAGTCCAGCTCCCAGGGGGGCGTATTGTATAACTGCTGGATGGATTCAGAGAGCGAGGAGGCACACACACACACACACACACACATACACTCATTTCATTTTGCAGCATTGATTGTTTTTGCTCTCTCAGTAGATTATGTGACAAGGCAGCAGCCTCATAACGTCAACAGACATCCAACTCTTTTTTTATTTTTTTTATGTGTGATATTTTCTAGGATTTTAAATAGTTTTATCTTTATTTCTAAATCATTTGCAGTATTTGTTTTATTTATTCATTGTTTCCATGCAAACAGGTGGCTCCGTTTGACACCGGGCTCTCACATTTATTCATAACACGCTGCTTTGTTTTCAGAAGCGGAGTGCACATTCCTACCATCCAATATGTTTTCAATCAGGCTCCCTCGGGCGACTCGCGGTCCACACATTATTGCCTCGTCAGACAGGGGGTCTGAGCTAATATTCTGGAGTCTGTGAGCCCCGCTGCTGGGAAAATATATATTTTTATTATGCTGATTATTTTGTCCACCTCTTGGACATAGGCCTACTTCAACTTTGATCGCATAGGCAACTACACAAGACAAATCATTTTTAATACAAACTACTGACTTGTAACAATTAATGGTACATCATTATACAATATTAGCACTAGTAAAAGCCAGTTTGGTGAAGGTCACATTTTGTAGTTTTTTTTTAAATTGTTAAGAGATGTTCATACAAATATATGGTGATTTTTAAGGGTGTGTTTATTTGTTCGTTAGCTTATTTAATGGGGACTATAGACTGTATATAAGAAGTGGACAAAGTCACCGTGACGGCACCCATTGGTTTGTGAACTGCCACTTTGAAGCCTAGAGTTCTGCATTTTGATCGTCGCCATCTTGGTTTTTGCAACCAGAAGTGACACGGGAGGGTGGAGCTAAGTACAACCGATCGCTGAACAAGACATTCTTAGGCGAATCAAAAAGGTTATATAATTAACTTTAATAAACTGAAAACACACTTTGAAAGGGTTAAAGTTCCAAGACAAAAACACAGACAACTTTATGGTCTATTTGACTCTAAATAGGACCAGAATTTACTAAATGAAGAAGACTTGAAACTAGTGATTGAGACCATAAACTCATGTTCACAATGTTTAATGAGGTAATAAATCAAGTGAGAAGTAGGGTCATTTTCTCATAGACTTCTATACAATCCGACTTCTTTTTGCAACCAGAGGAGTCGCCCCCTGCTGGCTGTTAGAGAGAATGCATTTTAAGGCACTTCAGCATTGGCTTCACTTCTCAGACCCGGAGCTTGCCCACTGGGAGGGACCATATTTTACTTAAATGGTCTGCTTGTGACTCATTGACTTCCTCTGCCACCACAGTTTTCCTGTGCTGGGTACATGTTATCATGGCTTCTGAAATTTATCTACTTCCTGCATTTCATAATTCTGCAAAGTTTGTAACTCATTTACAGTATATGCAAATAATTCAAACAACTATTGAAACTCACAACTAATAAGGCCAATGAGTCATGTTATCTGAACACCAATTATGTTTAACAGAGGTCTGATGATCACCATTTATGAAGGCACAATACAGAAGTACAAAGATGTCACAATGATGATCAACATAAAGCACACAGCATCAAGAGGTGTGGCGACCACTCCTGCATGTGAGATTTAAAGGTTACATAAAGCTCAGAAATCTGTGCCAGCGTAGCAGTTTTGTCAGCCACGACAAGCACTGTGCGATTATTTAATGTATCATGTAGAACCTAACCAATACTGAATTTGTGAGGCTGGTATCAAGATTGCAGTGACAGTAAACAGTACAAATGAATACAAATGCTGAATATCTGCTGACATACACGCCAGTATACCTAGCAATATTTTATATACAGGCCATAATATCGACATGGATCAGTTGTGTCAAATACAAACAGAGTGCACCAGGCCTAACAAGCTAAAGGTCACCTTGAGGGATAGAAAAGACGCTCCACAATTTGGTCTGCAAACGTGACGATATTATGGTATCAAAAAGTTGTGCCTTTAATCCGCTGTCTGTGTCATGTTTATCTGCCACCTGTTGCCAGCTGTTACACACCGTGGTGGATCTGTAATGAGCAGCCTCCTCAAGGGAGTCTTTCACTCTGATGATTGTTCTGTGCCGCTGTGCAACAGCCAAGAAATTCAAGGCATTTTTCTCAGGACCTTGGGCTGCTAATACATTTCTATCATGCTGTTCTTATTACTAATAATGATGATGCCCACACACACACACTCACTCCTGAACACATTTCAGACTGACATCACAAACACAAGGATGATTTCACTGATAGACATGATTCATCTTTACAAATTAAATTTCCACGACCTTCCAACACCTTCAAAGAATTCATTGCTCTGTGACGGCAATTCGTGGCGGATTGAAATTCTTCAGAAAGCAAAGCCAACACCTCATTAAATACCACATATGAAGTGTGCAAACTAGAGATTGACAGATAGTGGATTTTTAAAGACCGATATAATAACGATAGTTTGGAGCAGGAAACCTAATCGACTACTTTTGCATGCGCCGTTTTTAATAAATCAGTTTTTTATCACTCCGAATTTAACAATTCATAAGAGAATATCCATAATATTCATGAATGGATGGTTACGTGGCTAGGTTATTTGGAAGAGAGAACGCCATATTGGTACAGTAAGCAAATTAAAGTAACAGTGAACGTTTTATTTTCCTCCCTTTCTGCCCGTGTTGGATCTGCGATGGGATGCCACAACGATAACTTGTAAAACGTCCTATCTGCGCCGATTAATCGGTCTACCTCTAGTGCAAACCCTGTGTCTAGGCTCAGGTATGTTAGGCCAGTGGTTCTCAACCAGGCGTCCTTGAGGGGATTCCAGGGGGTCCCCAGAAAAATGGGGAATAGTTTATTATCACTATTTAGTCACTATAAAAGTGACGTCAATGTGAGTAAGAGTCATAAGAGTGACTATTCTGAACATAGGGTTTCACTTCCTCCGCTGTAGTAGACACAGCGGAGGAAGACACCATGTAATAATGTTGTCCTCTCTCTAGGTTCCTTGGTGGAGAAGAGGTCATGTTGCTCAGGCTCTATCTGTTTGGTGACGCCTGGAAGCTGCTTGACATCCTCCAGGATCCATCTCTTCACATGGGGGGTCCGTGACCTTATGTGTATCAATTTAAGGGTGACTTGACACGAAAATGGTTGAGAACCACTGTGTGTTAGGCCATGTATTACTTCACTTTTGCAGGGGCCTTGAATGAAAGATTTAAGAGCTCAACTTGGCTTTTGGTTGTTTCCTGCACACAGGATGTCGGCATGATGTGTAGACATTGTGAATTTAAATAAACAGGAAAGGCTCCATGAAAGGCAGATTTTTTTAACAATAATCCAGTTTCCATGAAAGCTCCTTTGGAAATTATATGTTGTAACCTCCAGTAAAAGCAATGATTAGATAACGTGAAAGAATTGTGGCCTAACTTCTTAGATTATTTAGACTATTATTATAAATGGTGAATCTTATTTTTCATTTGGCATTGGCTTGGAGGGATCCCTCACAGTGTGACGCTGCAGCATCACAATTAAATAAACAGGAAAGGCTCCATGAAAGGCAGATTTTTTTAACAATAATCCAGTCTCCATGAAAACTCCTTTGGAAATGATATGTTGTAACCTCCAGTAAAAGCAATGATTAGATCACATGTAGAAGCTGTGAAAGCTTTGTGGCAGATTATTTAGACGATTATCATAAATGGTGAATATTATGTTATCACTTGGCAGCTTTGCATGGGAATGGAGGGATCCCTCACAGTGTGACAATGCAGCACCACATTTAAATAAACAGGAAAGGCTCCATGAATAATAATACATTTTATTTATATAGCGCTTTTCTGGATACTCAAAGACACTTTACACAGATAAAATGATCATAAAGGCATATTTTTTTTACAATAATCCAGTCTAGATGAAAGCTCCTTTGAAATTATACGTTGTAACCTCAGTAAAAGCAATTATTAGATCACATGTAGAAGCTGTGAAAGCTTTGTGGCCTAACTTCTCAGATTATTTAGACTATTATTATAAATGGTGAATATTATGTTTCACCTGGCAGCTTGGCTTGGCTCTGAATGGAGGGATCCCTCATTGTGTGATCTAATCATTGCTTTTACTGAGGTTACAACATATAATTTCAAAAGGACCTTTCATAGAGACTGGATTATTGTTAAAAAATCTGCCTTTATGGAGCCTTTCCAGTTTATTTAAATGTCATGCTGCAGTGTCACACAGAGAGGGATCCCTCCATTCCCAAACCAAGCTGCCAGGTGAAAAATAATATTCACCATTTATAATAATAGTCTAAATAATCTGAGAAGTTAGGCCACAAAGCTTTCACATGTTATCTAATCATTGCTTTTACTGGGATTACAACATATTGTAACCTCAGCAATCTGACACACAAAGCTTTGTGGCAGATTATTTAGGCTATTATTATAAATGGTGAATATTATTCTTCACCTGGCAGCTTGGCTTGGCTCTGAATGGAGTGATCCCTCACAGTGTGACACTGCAGCATCATCAGAATCAGAATCAGAATCTTTAAATATCATATTTAAATAAACAGGAAGATTGATTTTTTTTAACAATAATCCAGTCTAGATGAAAGCTCCTTTGGAAATTATACATGTAACCTCTAATAAAAGCAATGATTAGATAACATGTGAAAGCTTTGTGGCCTATAACTTCTCAGATTATTTAGACTATTATTATTATAAATGGTGAATATTATGTTTCACCTGGCAGCTTGGCTTTGTAATGGAGGGATCCCTCACAGTGTGACAATGCAGCATCACATTTAAATAAACAGGAAGATTGATTTTTTAACAATAATCCAGTCTCCATGAAAGCTCCTTTGGAAATCATACATTGTAACCCCAGTAAAAGCAATGATTAGATAACATGTGAAAGCTTTGTGGCCTATAACTTCTCAGATTATTCAGACTATTATTATTATTATAAATGGTGAATATTATTCTTCACCTGGCAGCTTGGCTTGGCTTGTAATGGAGGGATCCCTCTCAGTGTGACACTGCAGCATCACAGCTCCATTAACCTCTATGAATATACATGATACATCGACACATTTTACTGTACTGGCCTTGTACTCTTCACTGCAGTACAATGCGTACACATGTGCACTGCCTGTCTACAGTCAGTCCACCACCACAGTGTGTCCTTGAGTGATGGCTGATGGCGAGCATCACCGTCTTTCTTACCTTCTTGACGGATTTCAGTGTGGGGACTGCGGTGAACGCTGCGGAAGGAATTTCCCCAACGTTCATGTTCACATCGCTGCTGTTCTTGCTGACAGTCATCGCCGAGTATTTCTCCGCGACGTTTTCCGTCTCTTTGACATATTTCGTGGCTTGTTTCACCTCCGCCTTGCTGTCCACTACCGAGTCCGTCATATCGCATCCAGGGTAGACGTTAGGAGACTGTTAGTTAACCGTTTGGAGAGAGAAGAAAGAGAGTTCAGCCGTTAGAGCCGTTAGCTTTAACCGTCCGTCCGTCGTTAAGCTTCGTGGCTTAAAAAAATGAGCGAACCGTCGCTGGTTGAAGCACTTCCACTAAGCACTTCCACTAAGCAATGAGCAATAAGTCGCCTACTTTAAGAGAGATTAGCCTGTTACTACTTTCTATAAAGAGCAAGCACTTGTTTGGGTCCTCTGGTCTCTGCTGTCATCCAACAGACAGCAACATCTCCTGTAGGAGGAGAGGAGAGAGGAGAGGAGAGGAGAGGAGGGGGTTTGTTGAGGCTGTCACCTGAACTAGTAGGCAGTGTGTGTGTGTGTGTGTGTGTGTGTGTGTGTGTGTGTGTGTGTGGAGGCGGTGTTCATCCAGTCAGAGGCGCCGGTGCCGGTGCGGAAGAATATGTAACGGCTGCTGAGAGGCTCTCTGAGAGCACTGGGTTTGTCTTAACAAGCTTTTGGTTAATTACATTACATTTACTCGTCGTTACTACTTGTGAGTCGTTGCGAGTGTAACCTAGATGTTCTGTTTCAATAGATATAGCTGCAGTGTGGACGTGTCCCGCCTCCGCTTCGCTGTGATTGGCTGACTGTGGGACCAACGTCTAGAATCTACAGCGTCTGATTGGCTAAACCTGCTGGAGACAGTGTTTAACCTGGGGGGTCAAAACCATGGGGAAAATACCATACGATTTTCATCCCATGTCGAAAGGAAATTAATTAAATTAATTAATTAATTAATTTTTTTTTTTATTAATTGCATTCCCTTGTTAAACAAAAATATTATAAATTAAATTATTAAAATAATTAAATTATTAAAAACATATAAATTGAAATGGCCTTAGCTATAATTTGAATAATAATGACAAACTGCAACAGTACTGTACTTAATCGGAAAGAAAGGGATTTAATGTATATATATTATATTATTATATTTATATATTTTTTTAATTAATTACGTTCCCTTGTTAAAAGAAAATATGATAAATGTAATTAAAATAATTAAAAAATTTAAATTGAAAAAGTGTTAGTTATAATTTTGATTTTGATAGAATAATAATGAAAAACTGCAACAGTAATGTACTTAATCAAAAATAAATTAATTTAATTCATTCATTAATTAAACAATATTTTTTTCAAGCAATTACATTCCCTTGTATAACAAAAATATTATAAATAAAATCATTAAAATTATTAAATTATTAAAAATATAAATTGAAATAGTCTTAATTATATTTTGCTCAGACTCATTGATTTGGACAGAATAATAATGTAAAAATGCAACTGTACTGTACTTAAGAAATAATTTACATTTTTGAATTACTTGTACTTTACATGAGCATTTTTCATAATTTTATGCTACTTCATACTTCTATCACACTAGAATATCTAAAATATGATACATTATTATTGATTAAACCACCCAAAAGCATATAACATAGTCAACAGCTACAGCTCCCAT
This sequence comes from Sebastiscus tertius, assembly GCA_916701665.1. Taxonomy (NCBI): domain Eukaryota; kingdom Metazoa; phylum Chordata; class Actinopteri; order Perciformes; family Sebastidae; genus Sebastiscus; species Sebastiscus tertius. The sequence continues at coordinate 48,076 of CAKAOH010039031.1, forward strand.
CCCCAATGGATAGGACTTATCTTTGACTGATGGAAAGATGACTAACTAAACTAACCAAAACTGGTAGTGAATAAGTAACACACACAACCATGAGTCACTTAATAAAATTTTATTGACAGGTTTCATGAATGTCCAACCTTTTTTCCATTATAAAAAAAATAATAACATTGCATTACTGCATCTGATGGGTAAAAAAATCTATTATCTACAATGAAAAAAGAAAACACTTAGGTGGACTGACCAATGATGAAGAGGTAACTACATGGATAGAATGTGTAATGTGATTAAACACCGAGTCACTGTTTTCCTACAAACACTATGTCTAACCACGAAATTGTATAAAATGCATCCACAGAATTGGGCAAATCAGTAAGTACATCACACTGGGGAAGAAAAGAATTTCTGTACAATATCTTCACATTAGTATCACATTTCAGTTTTTGCTCAGTGGCCACAGGTTGGACTTATGATGCAGAGTCCATCCCCCACAGAACATGGGTTGAAAAAATGAAATGTCAAAATACAGGTCATCACATAAAAGATGTACGACACCAATGCGTAATGAGTGTCTCTGAAAAAAAAAAGTACCATTTACAAAAAAAAATATTTAAAGCATCCACTGGTGACAAAATCTCATCTTTTTAACAGGCCAGGGTCTGACATGGCTTCACAGCTGTTATTTGCTCTGTGTGACTAGCCCTGGTTACCTAGAACTTCATGCTTCATTATTGTTTAAACAAATCCTTGTGAAAATAAAAAGGCTGGTCGTAAACACTCGACCAGATAAGCTGAGGGGGGGAAGCGTCCTCCATCTCAGAGAAGAAGACCAGAACAGTCCACAGGCTCAGCAGCCACATGGTCAACTCCCTGGAAGACCAGTGTAGGAGTGGAGAGATATCAGAGGGAACCTAGTGGTGGTTTGGTGGTATGGTGGTATGGTGGTTTGGTGTGTGTGTGTGTGTGTGTGTGTGTGTGTGACGGCGGGGCAGGAGGGAGTAAAAGTGAGAGGAGACGGTGCGGCAGATCAGGTTAGCTGGGATGAAGAGTCTCAGGCAGGGTAGAGTTCACAGACAGAAGTGATGATGTTGGCGACAGTGCTATGAGACTCGGATCATCTGAGCCACCGTCTCATCTGCTGCTGCCTGGGCCACCTCCTGCTGTTGCTGGAGGAGGAGGAGGAGGAGGAGGAGGAGAAAGGATCAGTAATAAATTGTGAGGAGTTTAATTCCACCTATTCAAACAAAGTGACACCAAAAATCTTTCAAAGGAAGTTTGAAGTGCTTAGGGCTCGAGTCAGTATATATTTCTTATTATGTGAACAGTACCCAACCCTAGATGTAGGTGATGTTTTGATGCACACAGCTTCTTACCTGTGCCAGGGCCAAAGCCATTTCCTCCTTGTCCTTAGGTGAGAAGAAACGTCCTCCATCCCCTCGCTTGCGCTGCATCGCGTGACGGTGGCGAGATTCGTGTAGGTATTTCTGCTAGAAAGAATGTGAATGTATTGTATCGTGTTTAGCTTAGCTTTGCTTAGTACAGTTTCACTTTGTGAATATATTGTGCAACCTCTGTATCAGTACTTATTGAAAGGTCACTACACCCACCTCAAAAAAACTAAACACATTTTTGTACTTGCCTCTCGTGGTATCTAGCTATGCAGGTACTTGTCTAGGTTTTGAGATATCCTTCTCTGAGACTACATAGCTGAATACCACTAGAGCAGGGGTCTCCAACAAGTAGCTTGCTTGCTACCAGTGGCTCGCTACCTGTTACTGACTGGCTTGCTAAAGGTTCAAACAATATGTAAATACATTTGATAACACAACGTCACTTTATAAACCTGTTTAAATTTCTATCACAAAAAGCACACGAAAAGCCCTTCACATATGGCGGGATTATAACAGAGGTGATGACTGCAGGGGCTGAAACTGTTATTAAAGGATCGTAAAAGTAAGACAGAAATTATGTCTGCAGTTGATTAGCTCTCGCTCACTTTAATTTTGTCAAATTAGCTCTCAGGGGGAAAAAGGTTGGAGACCCCTGCACTCGAGGTAGGTGAAATAGGATTTTTTTTCCTCATTATCTGTAACCTCTTATCCTTTACAGGGTCATAGGGAGCTGGAGCCGATCCCAGCTCTATGCAGCTTTCAGCTCATCATTTTGGCTCTCACCAAAACCCCAATATATAATCATGGACTGACACTTTCACGGCACAAGATGATATACAGGATGAGCCCAGTATGAAATGATAGATAGACAAAATAAACAAGTAGCTGGTGAGAGAGGGTTTAAAACATGTGCACTTGCATTTAGCAGTAGCTTCAATGTGCCCGTTATGTGTGATGCAAGATCGGTAACCAGTGTGTCTTACCCTCCTTTCCTTGGGGATCTTGCCCTCAGCCTCCAGCTTGGCTCGAGCCTGTCTTCGCTTCAGGATGCGGTGGTACTGTTTGGCATTGACGTAGAGAGGTTCCTCCTCGAGCATCTCGGCCCCCGGCAGGGGGATACGTTGCATTGTGGGAACTGTACCCCCACCAGGCACCATCTGATAGAGGGAGAAACACAAACAGGCACACAGTGTTTAAGGCCTCTGGCATGGAAAGCATACATGTATATCAACATGCTGACACATACAAGTGTGACATACAAGTGTTTCTAGCTAAATAGACTTCTCTACAAGCTGACACTGGGTGGAGTTCATTAAATATCCGGAACTAATAAGAATCATAAAGGTGTAGTTGTCCCGCCCTATCAAGTGTAGAGCTGCAACGATTAATCAATTAGTTGTTAACTATTAAATTAATCACCAACTATTTTGATAATCCATTAATCGGTTTGAGTAATTTATTAAGTAAAAAAAGCTTCTTCCAGTTTCATAAATGTGAATACTTTCTGGTTTCTTCACTCCTCTATGACAGTAGACTAAATATCTTTGATTTGTGGACAAAACAAGACATTTGAGGACGTCATCTTGGGCTTTGGGAAACGCCGATCGACATTTTTCACCATTTTATAAACCAAACAACTAATCCATTAATTGAGAAAATAATCAACAGATTAATCGACAATGAAAATAATTGTGAGTTGCAGCTCTACTTATCATCACAATATGATTCCACTAAAAGAATATGAACACATTTTTACAGTCAGTTTCACAATGGATAGAAAAAAGGCAGTTATGCTTAGCACAAAAATTAGAAACTGAAAAACTACAGTTGGTGCTCTTAAAAAAGGGGCCTCCACCACGACAGTGAGCCTAGATTAAAAAAACAAAAACGTAATAAGATGCTGGATACCTCTGCACAGGGTCTTACCATGACCATTCCACCTGCATTGACCATGTTACCGGAGACGGGCAGGGTGACGGTCACAGTGCCTTGGCCACTATTAGTAGTGTTGGTGTTGGCACCCCCTGCCTGTACAATCTGGGCGCCTGCCAAACTGGCAGCTGGGATTGTGATCATTCCTGCAAACAGATTATCATCACAGTTATTATGAAAAATGACAACTCAACAGTGCTCCTGTTTATAAAGTCTACAAAGCAGAAGGCAAACAGAAAAAGATAGGAGAAGATTGAGTTACCCTGCTGCAGGACGGTGCCATCTGCATTGACGGGCTGGTAGACGATGGTCTGTCCGTCAGCCGTCTGTGCCACCTGTTGGCCCTGCACACTGATCTGCTGCCCCTGATAAGAAGAAAAGACACTCAGTAATCATATTAAAAAATAATCTGATTCAATAGATTTGCCATTCAGCTGGTCAAAATGTAACACCTGGTTCTGTCCAGCGGTGATGGCTGTCTGGGGCTGCTGGATGATGATCTGCTGGGGCTGACCCTGCTGGCCCTGGAGCTGGAGAGTCTGACCGCCCTGCAGCTGGATCTGACCCGGCTGTACCAGCTGGATCTACACACGGACAAACACAGATTCAGGAACATCATCTCGTTTACGTCAGCAAATACTATTACAAAGAGAACACAGCGTCCTCGTACAAGATCATGTGGTACAATTTGAATGCAGTTAACTGAGCCCCATCTCTTACCTGCTGTAATCCCTGGGCTCCAGATACAGGGACCTGCATTATGGTTTGACCCTGACCCCCCGACATGGCCTGCACCATTATGGGCTGCCCTGATGATGTGATGAGCTGCCCACCGCTCACCTGGACCATCAGAGGCTGTCCCTGCACCTACAGAAAGATATAGAAGGATGTTACAGCACCACTGCAGGTGTTTGCTACCTCAATATCACTTACGTGTCGCTCCACAAGCAAATGATGTAAAATCAGGAACATCCAGGATACCACATCATGGATAAACGTGTTGATGATTTGCTGTCATTTCTGTTTTGGGATACAATCATGAAACAATCTAAACTGTAGCCTATGTAGAGTATATTCTGAACACTTTTTGTCATGAAGTAAGGCTACAATTGCAAAATACAAAACTTCTGTATTCAGTTGTTTTGTACTTACTGGAATATTGCTGCTGAACCTAAAGGTTACATGACGTTCATTTCAACTTGATTTGCTTAAAAGTAGAGCTGCAACGATTAATCGATTGGTTGTCAACCATTTAATCGCCAAATTAATCGCCAACTATTTTTATAATCGATTAATCAGTTTGAGTAATTTTTTAAGAAAAAAAAAGTCTAAATTCTCTGATTCCAGCTTCTTAAATGTGAATATGTTCTGCTTTCTTTACTCCTCTATGACAGTAAACTGAATATCTTTGAGTTGTGGACGAATCAAGACATTTCAGGACGTCATCTTAGGCTTTGGGAAACACTGATCGACATTTTCTGACATTTTATAAACCAAACAACTAATCCATTAATTGAGAAAATGATCGACAGATTAATCGACAATGAAAATAATTGTTAGTTGCAGCTCTAGTCCAATTGGTATCCATTAATTAAGTGAGTGACCGCAATGGACAACTGGAAGCCTGTGGCAGCAGTTGTACCATAGGGAAAAATGCCAGAGGGAAGGAATCCACTGCCATGTTGCAACTAGACAATAAGAAAAACATGGCTGGATGATGAGAAGTGACAGCCAGTAATGACTATGGATCCATGCTGTTCAATGCTGGTTCTTCTGCCAACAGCGAAACACATCCATATGACTCGTGTTTCAAATGGTTTTCTTCCTCATTTGGGAAGAACCACGTCTGGCTTGCATGACTCGCAAGAGACAAATACAACTCAGACAAGTCATCAGAGCACAAGCGGAAACCCGAGGCTGACACACAACACGCTGTGCTGAGGAACATGCAGTTCAGGCAGCTGTAGGACATGCTGGGGCGGGGGGGGTGGGGCGGGTTGGGAGGATGAACCAAACAGCACAGAGATGGGTCATGAAAAACAGCCCATGCAAAACTCGTAGCATGTAACACTGTCGTGACTCTGACACAGGGCGGCGGCGGTGACACCACTACCTGGAGTGTCTGCACCTGCTGGCCTGAGGCCGTCACCACTGGCGCCTCTGTTTGCAGCTGCACAGCCGTCACTGTGCCCTGTGTCTGCAGGCAAGGCAGGATAATACAGGACAATACAGTCTCAGACAAGTCATTATTAGGAAAAATAGACTGGATCTGGAATCCTCTGGGTTACCGGTTACCTGTTACCTGTGATCTTATAGCAGAGGGTTAACTATTAGTGGCATGCAGAGTCTATAATTAAGTTTTTTCCTCACGTGCCACTGTGGCAGGTCACTGAACATTTCTGCTAGCCACACAATAGTTTTGTCTGCCACTTCTGAAGTCTATGTAGAACGCTTTAGAATCGTAAACACTAGGGCTGTGTATTGGCAAGAATCTGGCGATAAAATACGTATCATGACAGGGGTTACGATACAATATATTGCGATACTGTAAGTAAGGCGATATATTGCAAAGAAAAAGTGAAAAAATCTAATTTTAGGAAAACTATCATAGTATAAATAACACTGCTATATGCATAAAATCTGAGCATAAAAAAGCTAACTTTCTTTATGCAATCAGAATAGTAGGATCTGCATTTGCATATCTTTGCAAATAAAGTAAAGTATTTCCTGAGTTAATCTTTGCATGTAAACTATTAATTAGAATTCAATACAGGGTTTTTGAGAATTAATACAGTATCACAAAACACAATATTGCAATACTCTATATTTTCGTCCACCCCTAGTAAACACTGAGTTAGTCGTAACAGACAGTAGAAATATGGATCATGTAACTTTAATCCCTGACCATTTTTAATTTAGGAATTGCTTTTTAAAACTAATATTTCTTAATATAAGGAAAATGCCACTGTGGCAGCTGCCATGGTGGCAGCTGACCTGAAGGTTTGACCTGCCACAGCCAACATTTCCCCTGTATTTGGCAGGTGGCAGGTGCTAATTTCATTCCCCCGTGGCATGGCAGATTTTTCTTTATCAAAAACCACCAAATGTATCCGAGTAAATCCTGAGCTCACCTGCTGTTGGATCTGTCCATTGGAAGTCTGCACAACTATCTGCTCCCCAGTAGTAGTGGTGGCAGTGGTGTACTGCTCCATGGCTTGTTATTGTCACAAGCCTCTCTAGAAACAAAAGAAAAACACATACAATATTAGCTAATGTTAAATGTATGATTTTTTGCAGTGTATTTTAAATGCATTACCTAACAAACCTTTTTAATCAAGAAAACAGTGTTTCCCACTGATAAGATAAGATAAGATAAGATAAGATATTCCTTTATAAGTCACACTAGTGGGGAAATGTGCAGTGTACAGCTGCAAAGGGGATAGTGCAAAAAACAAGATGCATCAGCTAACACAGTAAAAAAAAGAGCTAAACAAAGTGAAACAAAATATGAACCTTTTAAATAGAAGGAAATATAAAAATAGGAGCGGCATATACAGTATTGACAATAAACAGACTATTAACAAAAAAGTGGAAAATGATATGCACAGTGAGAGTGAAATGAAATTCCACCTGAAAATATCAGGTTATTGTCAGTTTGTTGGTGGTCTACTGGGAGCAGTGCTGGTTGTTTGATAAGATTCAAATAGGGACACATAAAGGCCCATTTCATTTCAACTAAACACCCTAAGTTATGTCATAATATGTCAAATATTAAGTCTGAAATGTAGAGGTGATAAAAGCATACATACAGTGGGTGATATGGTCAGCAGCTGGCTTGCTTTATAACAGGTTTCCCACTGATATCTAAAGCTACTGCTGCCAACTCATTGTTTGATAATTCAAATAGGGGACACATTAAGGCCTCTTTCATTTTAACCAAACACCCTAAGTTATGTCATATGTCAAATATTAAGTCTGAAATGTAGAGGTGACTAAAACATACATACATTGGGTGATGGGGTCAGCAGCTGGCTGGCTGTATAACAGGTTTCCCACTGATATCTAAAGCTACTGCTGCCAACTCATTGTTTGATAAATAGGATAAATAGGGACACATTAAGGCCCTTTTCATTTCAACTAAACACCCTAAGTTATGTCATAATATGTCAAATATTAAGTGTGAACTGTAGAGGTGATAAAAGCATACATACAGTGGGTGATGGGGTCAGCAGCTGGCTGGCTGTATAACAGGGTGTTTATGCAGGATACTGTGGTGGGAGCTAGCAAAGGCTAGCATCAGTTAGCTGGCTATAAAGCGTGCTAAATGCTAGAAAGCACATTAGAGAGGCTAGTTACCAGGTAAACAGATAGGTCAACAGGTGGGTGGTTTATTATTATTAACATTAGAGGATGATAAATTAGCTTGGCAGCGTTTACTGATGGATCTTCATATTACTGATCAACCACCCCCTTTGTTTGACTCGATATTTCAGCTAGCTTAACGTTAGCTCGTGGAGCAGCACAGATCATATTTCAACGTTCAGAACAAGAAGACGTTATTAACAGCAGCAGGCTCGAGGACGCAGCGGTCCAAATCAAACTGACATTTAGCTCGGGTTAGTAATTTGGTTGGTCCAAAGGCAAACCAATCCGTGCTGACAACTACCAATGCTCTTCAATCGGGTCTCCCTTACCGTGTCTTCGCTGTCCGGTTTCCCTCTGATTGGCTCTAGTACAGCTCGCTAAAGCCCAATCAACAAAGTGAGCGGACAAAATGGCGCAAATGAAACAACGGCGCCTGGGAGGAGCAGTAGTGAGTAGAAGGGGAACCAGCAAACCGGGGGGGGGGGAACTCTCGCGAGATTTGTGAAGGCAAGGCAAGGCAGGTTTATTTATAGAGCACATTTCATACACAAAAGGCAATTCAAAGTGCTTTACATATATAGTGGCACAAAATGCATAAGATAAAAACGAATAAAAGAATATAAAAGTATAAGTTAAAAGAAATAAAATTAAAAGAATAATAAAAACAATCAACAGTAAAGTGCAGCATTTGATCTATTAAGAAAAGCATCTGAGAACAGTTTGGGGTTAAGGCATTGATCTTGAATAGGTAAGGTTAGGCGTTGACCTCGGTTAGGTAAGGTTAGGCATTGATCTTGAATTGTTAAGATTAGGCATTGATCTTGTATAGGTAAGGTTAGGCATTGATCTTGAATGGTTAAGATTAGGCGTTGACCTCGAATAAGTAAGGTTAGGCATTGATCTTGAATAGGTAAGGTTAGGCATTGACCTCGAATAGTTATGCATTGATCTTGAATGGTTAAGGTTAGGTGTTGACCTTGAATAGTTAAGATTAGGCATTGACCTCGGAATGGTTGAGATTAGGCGTTAACCTCGAATAGTTAAGATTAAGCATTGACCTCGGAATAGGTAAGGTTAGGCGTTGATCTTGAATAGTTAAGGTTAGGATAGGTCGTCGGGCAGCGAGTCTCGTGAGATCTCAGATCAGTTTTTACAATTTACGGGCTCCCTTGTAGACACGACCGTGCGCAGCTGCGTGACTCATGAATACAGGGCAGATGGTGCAGAGCCCGTAATGACCAGCAGATGCCGCCATTTTGTGTCTGTTTTCTGGTTTCTATGACAACTCTCTTGGGATATATATATATTATTTAATATATTTAGCGCATTGTTTTTGGAATTGAAATGACACAAGTGGTCGTTAAACATGTAACGTTAATATTTAATTCGCTAGTTGTTACAAAAGACCCTCTTTGTTCAGTTTTAGGTCCGTTTAGCTAATAACGGCACCTCCGTTCCTGTAGCAGGCAGCACCGTCTTCATGTTGTAGGAGGTATGTTTCAAGGCCTGTTGAAGGAGGTTAGGACACTGGTCTTGTAAATGGGGTACAACGCATGCGCAGTGTAAATGAAACTACAGTCAGTGCAGGCCAGATTCAACTGCGCATGCGCAATACCCCCTTGAGATGTGACGCCTTGATGACGCGTGTTCTAACCTCCTTTCTATAGCCTTGGTATGTTTTCGGAAGTGCACCACGAGTTTCTGATGTTTTGATGAAGGTGGCTCCTCTGCGGTGAAATAACGGTATGGAAATAATACTACTGGGTCTGAACAGGGTCTGTCAGTGGGTTGTTTGATTATTAGACGTGTGTTAATGTCAGTTTCATTGTGTCTCCTCCTCTTTGGCTCATGATATTGTCTCAAACATGTAGGACTCACCTGTCTGAGAGCATGGCCCGACCTCTGCAGCTCCTCTCCCTCCTCTCCAGACTCGGTGCTCTGTCTCTGATGCCCTCAACTTCTACTACTATTAAAGGCTGTCGGTTTGCAAGCAGAGGAGCCAGCAAGGCCTGGATGGGACAGAGCCAGAGCCATGTGCACAGAGACAGAGCATCTAATAACAACAGAGCTTCAAGATACAGAGAGGACATGTCTGATGATGATGAACTGGAGGATGTTGAGGATGTAGAAGACAAGCTCCAGACCCTGGTTGAGTAAGTCAACATTATTCTAGTGTCCAAAATATAGGTACAATGCTTTGTGTGTGCTGTCTTTACAATCTATATAAATGAAGCCACCTCCTCCATGTTTTTCAGTGAGCACAGAAAGGAGCAGAAGACTGTGAAATATCACATACTAAGAAGAAAGATGACTCCATCAGGAGCTCCACAGAGGAAACTAACCTGGGATGCTATTCAGCAGATCAGGTGAGGAGCTTTGATATCTCAAACCAAGAAATAGCTTTTCTGTCTTCAAGGTAATTGCATAAATGAGGTGTACTCTGTCAATAATACTGCATTTATACTGTACATTTCAAGAAATACTCGTTTGATTCTTATTTATACCATTCTGGCATTTATATTTAACACATTTAATACTTCTCAGCATTTTGTATTTAGTTATAAGCATTTTGTATTGTATTTACTTATTTGCACTGTGGTTATATGTTATATATTGCACGTCTTAATGCAAATATTTGAACAATTTTAATTTAGTTACTTATATTTCTTTACATATATTGTGTTTGTACTGTAGCATTATGTACAATTTTGTAGCATTATGTACATAATTGATATGTTACTTACTCCTTTATAGATAAGAAGGCACTCCAAAATACTAAAATAAGTGGCAAGGAGGAAGGAAATACATTAAAAAGCCTTTGTTGTTGTGGCTCAATCATTAAAAAAGCCAATATGTTTCGACCACTGTAGTTCTTCGTCAGGGCTTTCAACAAACAGACAAAGCGGATGTGGCCTCACCTATATGGTATCGACAACCAATGGGAGGCCATCACATGATCACCATACTGTAAAATATTACAAAATATGAAGAAATAACACAGAAACAAGTAATTTATGTACATCATCAATGAAAAATACTCCTAGTTTTTAACATATACAGAGAGAAGAAAAATATATACATTTTACTTATTGACAGAAAGCATGTAAAGTCTATATCCTCGTTAAGAACAGGATACTTCAAGGCATCCAATCGATGGATCCAAAAAGTTTCCCTCTGGTAAAGGTTTTGTAACCTGTTACTTACTCTTTTATTTCTATTTTCTTACATTTCTTTGTGCTTTTATATAAGAGCATCTGTAAATACTTTAATCAGTATTTTTGATTCTGATTAAAATGTGACTCAATTTTCAGATATCTGAAGCAAGAGCAACCAGATGAGTGGACAGTAGAGCGTCTGGCTGAGGGCTACTCCGTCACCCCTGAAGTCATCCTGAGAGTGCTCAAGAGCAAGTTTGTCCCCACTCCTGATAGAAAAATCAAGCAGGATGCCAGAGCGATGGCTGGACTCGGTCTGCAGGTGTTGCCTAGGACAGAGCAGGACAGGCTGAAGCTGCCTGGACACAGCACACCAGCTCTACTCCCACCTGGAGGTAGTGAAGGTGCAGTGGTGCCTGTGGCTGACAAGACTCTGATGCTTCGAGGTGAAGGCTCCCTGGTTAAGAGTCCTGCTGCCTCTGTTACGCTTCTGCCCTCCCAGTTCAGAGCTGGTGTTGTTAAAGATGTCCCTGTGACGACGAGATCAAAAGTAGAGGACAGCGATTCTAACACAAATCCTGCAGAGGAGGACAAAGAGGACAAGGAGAGCTGGGACGGACGGCCCTTGACAGACAAAGAACTTGAAGAGTTTATGGAAATGGAAAAGCCCCATCCTGTGGTGCAAGTTGGGAACGAGTTCTTTGACGCAGAGGGAAACTTTTTGTACAGAATCTGAGGACTTCCTGTGTTGGACTGTTGGCTGACAGATTATTATTAAAAATAAAACAACATCTTATGAATTCATTTTTTTTCAACTCAAGTTGTACTTAAAGGGATAGTTTGGGTGTTTTGAAGTGGGGTTGTATGAGGTACTTATCCAGAGTCAGTGTATTACCTACAGTAGATGGCAGTTGGCACACCCCCAGTTTGGAGAAACAGACAGGAGTTACCGCACAGAAGCAAAGCAATGTACTGCTGTGAACCGGCATCAAAATGTATTTTAGACACCTAAAAGAAAGGCCCACCTAAAAAAAAAAAAAATCAACATCAGTTTAAGTGTACGCTATATTTAGAATATTTTTGCCTGTCCTTGCCGTCAGACAGCTTACAGTCTAGGTTGGAGGGGGGAACTGAACCTGTTATCTATGCTCTCACCAAAGCCACCAGACTCCATTAAAGAAAACTGTATTTTTACCTTGCAGAACACAGGAGTTGCTGTTCTACAGCTGCCTCGATCGGTTAGTTTGAGTCACACAATAGCACGAACAAACTAAGCAATCAAGGCAGCTGTAGAACAGCAACCTCTGAGTTCTGCGAGATAAAAATACAGTTTTTTTTCCAATGAAGTCTGGTGGCTTTGGCGAGAGCATAGATGGATAAAATGGCTTCAGTTACCCTTCGGAAAGGGCTGTCTGATGGCAAAGTAAAGCAGTGAAAATATTCTAAATATAGCGTACACTTAAACTGATATTGATTTATTTATTTTTTTTAAAAGGAGGCTAAAACATGTTTTGTTGCCGGCCCCGTCCACAGCAGTACATTGCTTTGCTTCCGTATGGTAACTCCTGTCTGTTTCTCGAAACTGGGGGCGTGCCGACCGTCATCTACTGTAGGTAATACACTGACTACTGACTATGGATAAGTAGCTCATACAACCCCACTTCAAAACACCCGACCATTCCTTTAAAGAATATCTCAACCTGCTTGTAGCAGCCATCCCTCAACCAGAATGTGTTTTGGTTAACTGATCCCTTTGTAAACAACATATTTTTGCATCGCTGTAAAATAAAAATCGTTTGACAGAACTAGAGGAACATATGAATTTATTGGCAAACCCAAAGAAAATTGCCTCAAATATACAGAAGAGAGAAACATAGCAGATACAAAGATGTAACCTTGTATATTTACAGAACCATCACAATGACTCATTAATTTATACAGCAGTTTTAAAACGTAAGAAAAATGTGTTACCTTCACTTAATGCAATAAACCATCATAAAATAACTCACCAAGTGTCTCCCAGTGTATAGCAGCTACATAATAACCCTGTATCCACTCTCGTCAAAGCCTCACTCAGAATGATGGATCATGAAAGAGAGAATAACCAGGTTATTGTAGGCTACTTTCTTTACAAAGCTCCGTGGATTTAAATATTGAGAGTTAACATGCAGTTCAATGGGAGCTTGTATGAAACACACACACACACATCCATAACTGCTCGTGGATTCATCTTAGGCAACAAGTGCAACTTCGGGGTGTCACTGACAGACTGGATGGAACTGGTTACACACTAGTAGATATAAATAATAATCAGTAAATAGATGCTGGGAGGGCCTCGCATCGTATCCTCACACCAGGCACTTTGTATAACCACATCCAATTTACTGCACACTGAACCTGCAAGTCACAAATAAATAAAAACCTGCATGAAAGCAACATATTCAACACAAGACAGACAAATTATTGTGCAACAAATGTTTAAAAGAAGAAAAAAAAAAAAAAAAAAAATCAAAAACCCTGCAAGACTTGACTCCAGTTTAGCTTAAAAAATGACAGCAGTACCAGATGATTAAAAAAAGAACAAACAGCAGTTTACCGTGAAATGAGAAGCTTTCAATAACCCTGTTAATTTAGTAAATTTGCTCCACCTCAGATGCAAATACCAATAAAAAAAAGTAGTCCAACAACCACGTCTGTTAACTCTAATAGGCTACAGTGTTAATAATCATGCTGTACAACATTTACATGATTTTTTTTCTTATTGCTCCTATGCTTCTGTCACCAAATCACATCAATGTACTCGGTTATGTGATGTAAAAAATATCTGCAGATATTTACTATCAAACTATAATTATTTATGTCATCTCTGAACCGCAATTTGTTACACGAGTTCAAAAGTTCGTTAGTACAAAAACTGCTCGAATGATTCTAAACATGACTTATGTGTGTGATTATTACAGCCTTATCACGTTAATCATTAGGTCACATTTAGGAAAAAACTACAAACTGTTAGCGTACAAAGGACCTTGTGCTTTAGGCGGTTCGAACTGCACACATACATCAAATCCTGTCTTGAAACAGACACACTTTACCACCCTGTACACTGACGCGTAATGACATCTCCATTCATCAAATAGGATTATTTAACGTGCACGGACAATTTACTGAATCTAGATATTGTTATTGCTATCAAACCTAGTCTTATTACTTCAACCGTGGTTGTAAATGCCATGGAGTAAAAGTAGGCTGGCTTGTATTCCAAATACAGACCACAACAACAGGGGATTTCACAAATCAGTGCCCAGAGAGAGAAACCTCACATTTACATACTCTTCTTGGCCGTCCGGGGCACACTTTATGACCGACAAATACTTTGTTAAAAGCAGGGATTAAGACTCAAGTGGTTTGGGAGAGTTATTAACCTTTTTTTAAAACACCTACCAGATTGATACCACGTGAAAAATGGCAAAGAAAAACAGGTTTATGTACAAGTGCATGAGAACAAGGACACAGATCTTCGACAGAAGTGAGAAGTATTTCCAGGGAGCACTCCCATAGGAGATGGGAGAGGCAGGACCCGTAATGCAATGGTGGTGGATTTATACAACTAGCTTTGCTTTGAAACCCTTTACTCTGTCAGCAGTTCAAAAGTACCGCACCAGTTCTTCATTCCCTGAAATAAATAAAGTTGGAGACTCAAACTCAACATAATCAATAACTGAAGCACAACACTACAACACCTCCTTCCTCCGCAACTTGTGGCGTTAGTACCCAGGAGGCCTCCGTACATTCATTATACTTCGTAGATGACAGCAGAGTGACGCAGACTCTTCGTCTGGTAGCTGAGGCCAACGTTCATACTAGAAGGTGAAAGGAAGAAGTAGCTGGAGACAGATAGATTGAAGGAGCAGCGGCCCGGCCGCGGGGTGAACTGGAAACCTGCTGATCCTGCTATTCCAGCAGGTCCTGTGGAAAGACAAGAGAAAGACATAACGATGAAGCCAGAAGCAACACAGGGGAGCAAACATGAAACCATCATGGTTATGTTTACACATGAGCCTAACTCAGAGAAACCCCATCATGGTTATGTTTACACATGAGCCTAACTCGGTTAGTCAAGTGGCCGTGTTGTAGGTGAACTCATGTTAAGGTCATAACTTTGTAGCAATAATATAAAATCATGCTTTAAACTACAGCGCTTTGACTTATTTTAACATTTGGACAAATTACTGTTGTATTTAAACATCGTTTCACTTTTGAGAAAATTCGACAAAATGTGGAGTGCAAAAGCTATTTATTTAATTTTAATCCATTTCATTTTTGTCTTATTCTATTTTGTCGTATGCTCTGTGACTACGTCATTTTTTAAAATGCAAATATAAAAAAGCAAACCTGCAAAGCTTTTGATTTTATTCCATTTAATTTTGTTCCATTTTATTTCTATTTTATTCTATTTTGTTGTATGCTCTGTAACTGTTTTTTTTTATTTGCATTTTAAGAAATGACAGTTACAGAGCATACGACAAAATAGAATAAAATAAAATAAAAATAAAATAGAATGAAATAAAAACAAAAAAAGCTTTGCAAGATTGTTTTTTTTATTTGCATTTTAAGAAATGAGAATCTTGCAAAGCTTTTTTGTTTTTATTTCATTCCATTTTATTTTATTCTATTTTGTTGTATGCTCTGCAACTATCTAATTTCTTAAAATGCAAATTAAAATAGCAAATCTTTTTATTTATATTTTATTTTAATTTATTCTATTTTATTCTATTCTATGTTGTCATATGCTTTGTAACTATGGAATTACTTAAAAAGGCAAATTTAAAAAAGCAACTCTCCAAAGCTTTTTATTTTTTATTTTATTCTATTCCATTTTATTTAGATTTTTATTTTACTGTACTTGTCATATGCTGTGTAACTGTGCAATTTCTTAAAATGAAAAAAAAAAAAAAAAAAAAAAAAAAAAAAAAAGCCAAGCTGCCAAACATGACCGTCCCCTCCCTTGAAGGAGTCTTGATTCTGACTGATTGTCTGGTTATGACGTATCGGCTAATAATAGCTTATCATAGGTAATTTGGTAACGGTGTGTACTTAACCGGCTGATAAGCAACAAGATATTGCAGTACAGAAAAGCCAAAGATTTGTTTGACGTAACTAAGAAGCAGTGTCATTACACTGTTTGTCCACCAGGGAGCACTGGAACGTTTTTTCAGCTGTACCTGATGGTCACTTTAAAGCCTCTGAACACCCACACAGGTATTTTCAGTTAATCTGGTTGATTAGACCTCTTCTCAGGACTGTGTGGGCGTGCACAGACCATAACTAACACTGACAGTCTCCTGTTAGCTTAGTTGAACCTGTTAGGGTGGGACAAATTACACCTTTGTCACTCTTATTGGTAGATGAAGATTTGTGACCTAATAGATTCTCATCAAAGCTGCGGCCCACTCTCAACCTGAGCAGAGGTCTAATCAGACAGAATGACTGAAAACACCTGTGTGGGTGTTCAAAGGCTTTAAGAGAATGAATATCAGTTAATATCTCATCATTATTGTGTCATTCTCTTCCCTTCTACACCTCCACTGCTTATATAAGACAAGTTCAGCTGTCAGCAGCAGCCTGTACAGTAGGAGTGCTCAGTGGGACATCAGGGCTTCATCTCTGTAGTGTCCTTAATGTTTAACACTGAACAGGGTGATAGATGACGTCCATGACATGCAAAGGTTTTCTTTCTACATCAGTAAACCAAAGCAAAACCACAGTTCCTAGGGTTAATTTAACAGTAGCAATTAGACCTGCAATGATTAATCGATTCGTTGTCAACTATTTTGGAAATCAATTAATCGTTTTGACTAATTTTCTAAGAAAAAGACTAAATTCTCTGATTGCAGCTTCTTAAATGTGAATAAGGTTTCCTTACTCCTCTATGACAGTAAACTGAATGTCTTTGAGTTGTGGACAAAACAAGGCATTTGAGGACGTCATTTTCTGACATTTGATGGACCAATCAACAATGAAAATACTCTTTAGTTGCAGCCCTAGTCGCAATTATTCTCCGTTGTTCTTAACAATAATTCAAGTTATTCGTCTTCAGCATTAAAGTGTCATGCAAAATATTTTTGGTCTGATTTTCTATGTCTAACTCCTTTAGTTCTCTGACTTTCTGCATGATATCAAGCAATCAACAAGCTTCAAAGATGCACACAAACAGTAGGTTATTGGTTCCACTGCAAAAAACAGTGGTACCAATGTTTCTATCTTAGCCTGAGTGAGAGGGAGGAAAAGGTATCCACCGTACCTCATCTGAGTCGTCGTGGAACTCTATCTTGCCGTTTGGAGTGTGGTTGGTCTCCAGGGGGTCATCCATCCCCACAACAGCAGAGTCCTCGGCATGCTGCTGCAGCACCGAGTACCTGTGAACCAAGAACCTGTAGGGCACATTCAAAATATTAGCGGGTTCACTTTAAAATCATCAGGAGACACAATGAAGGACAGTAAAAGAAAAGTGCCGACTCACTGACAAAGATACAGTTTGCGATCCTGTAGACAGGTTTTGGTAACGAACCGGACTAAACATACTGTACGTGTGGAAAGACACACTAACCTGCCACCACAGATGTATTTCTTGACGAAGATGACTCCGGCTGCAATGCCGAGCAGTACGATGACGATGACTGTTATCACAATGGGGACAGACTTGGAGGTAGGACTAGGATTATCTATAATGTTTATCTGTAAAAAAATAACAGCAGACAAAAAAGTAGGTAAACGTGTTGCAGGAGCAGATTAACTGTGGGGAAACATACAGCATGAAAGAATCTATATTCAGAACATTTTCCAGAAGTAGGCACTGAGGTACTGACCATAGGTAGTTTTGGGTCCAACAGGTCACTCACACACCTCTTACTGAGGTCGATCTCTTGACGCTCGGGCGTCTTTCCTCCCTTACATTTATCTCCAGGGATTTTCCTGTAGCTGTGGAACAAAGACACATCAAGAGTGTATGATAGTTAGTTGGAGGTTTGCAACTGTGACAGATTTTAAAAACAGTGCACTTGTTTTGGCTCTTTCAAAAGCAAATGAGTCTAAAACAGTTCATAGTCTAAGAGCGAGTCAATCTGCGTTCTGTTCTGTTCTGTTTTTCACTCAGCCGTTGCAAAAAGCAGTGATGTAGGTTATCAAAGTAAGCTAATTGAAGCTAAACAGTAAGGTTATGAATAATGTGAACACTAGCTAAGTCAAAGATAGTTGTGCTAAGTTTGGAAATAACGTGTTAGTTGAGATTTTTTGAAGTGGGGTTGTATGTATACTCCCGCGTTCTGCGAGGTAAAATTAGTGCTTTTGTGAATGGAGTCTGGTGGCTTTGAAGAGAGCAATATAACGGCTTCAGTTCCCCGTTGGAAAGGGCCGTCTGGGGGCGGGGTAAAGTGGCTGTGGACGGGAGCAGCAGAAAAACATGTTTTAGCTTTCTTTCCTATAAAGAAAGTTAACAGTTTCACCTTTCCGACGGGGAACTGAAGCCGTTATATTGTGGACTTCAAAGCCACCAGACCAGACTCCATTCCCAAAAACATAAATACATACATGTAAATACTTTGACCAAAATTTAAATACATAAGGAGTACCACTGTGAAGCTACAGGTGATATAAAGACCTAAAAAAATAATAATAATGGACCCGTCCTTTCGGTAGCTAAGTTATAGTTGTTAATTAACTCATTATCACAATAATACATATATAACCTAAGCTGTATTCAGTCAGTCTGTGTACAGTGAAGCAAGCATGATTTCCATAAAAAATGTTGTTTGCTTTTGCGGTCATCGTTCACTCTTCCTCTATGAAAACAAGAGACTCACTCTCACCCTCGTCTGCTTGATTTGACTGATCTTTGCATGACAATTACTTCCTCGTTCTCGTCACTTCTGTCCTCTGTCACTCTCTCTACCATGAAATGTGGTGTCAGCCTCGTGCAATATACAGTGTGTTTTACACAGTATCTGTTTTAATATTGATATATATTTAATATTGTAAAATAAAGAAATGGACTACAAAGAAATCAAAATGATTCAATGCCATTACAGCAAAAGGAGTCTTTTATTACCATCACTGCTCTGGTAAGACTCTGGTCAAAACACTACACAATAAATGAAGATAATTATCAAGCAGACTAGACAATGACAAAATCAAGAGTCAACACATTCACTTACCCGCTGGTCACCAGTTTTTCCTCTTTACCATACAGGCAGAACTCGAGCACTTTGCCTTTCAGGTCCGGCTGCTCCACGCACTCCGAGCTGTTCTCCTGACGGTAGTATCCAAAGTCACTGCAGAGAGTCAGAAGATGCCGGGATGGTGAGCAAGGGTGGAAGAAAAAAAACCTACATTTACTATAAGAGACCAAATGTTTGGCTCAGTACTTTTTGAGTCACAATTGATTTTTACTTAAAGGAAAAATCCTTTCCGGGATACTTTTACACCGCTATTCAATACCAGTCTGGCATGTTTAATGTGGACTCTTCCTCAAGTTACTGTCTTTTATGTTTCAAAGTGCATCCATTTTATATGAGCCGTGCCAGTGTCAGATGTCGAAGTTAATCACACACACATATGCACTGACATTTCTGATTTATTGTTTGCACTACAGACTGTTCTCATGTTGCAGCGCTTTATTCAGATATACTTAAACCATTTTTTATTTTAGGTATTTTATATGGTCTACTGGAGAAGTAGCATTAATCACTATGAGGGAGGGATACATCTTGTCCACACCGGATACAAAAATAACTCAGCAGAAGCAGGGATATATAGATCAGAGGGGGGTAAATCCCCCCATCCTCCTCAGCAAATCACACCTTGCTAAATAGAGACCAATTTTGAATGAGCTGCTGATAGATAATATTCTCCCACAATGCAATGCACAAAGGCATTAAGTTTAACCTGCTGCAATATTCCAAAATTTTAGTTGATGGACGTTTGACATTGAACAATTGATTGATTGTATCACTTCCTGTTAGTATCAACCAGTTAAGTATGCTGATTTCTTTTGCATACTAACTGCAAAAACAGTATAGAGCTCAAGAGGTTCCGGTTCCGGATGTGAAATTCCCATTCATTCACTCCTCTGACATTTCAGAAAATCCTTAAATAAACAGTTTTAAGCATGGATGGAACAAAGCCAACCCGCTACGAGATGAATCGTGACCATAAAGCATTTGATTCGGAGCAAAACGAAAATTGGAAATCGAAAAAAAAAGGCAAAAAAAAGGTACAAGACTGTGTACATAATTATTTTAAGAGTGGAGCAAATACCCATCCCATAAACCATCGTGAATGGCGACTCGCCGCCTCTGGAAACATGAAAAACTAAACTAAGCATTAATCTAATCTAAAATGAAGACAGATTCAGCAGCTGCACGGCTTATTTCTCGCCTCAAATGTTTTTCAGAAACACATTTCGATGAACTGTTTTCATAATATAAGAGGAAGTTTCCAAATGAGTCGCCATGTTGGCCCGGTTTGAAACCCGGGAGCAGACCATGGAGCAGCACGTATGAGCGCTTAAAAGCCCGTACCCTCACTAGCTATTCGTGGGTGCGGCACACATTATAAGGGTAACAGCAAGCTCCACCAATCAGAGGCGTCGCTGTTACACTTAGGATACTGTAGAATATGTAGTATGGATTTGGGACACAGCGAACATCTTACCACAGGAAGTCGTCCAGGGTGCACGGACACGGGGCTGGCTGGGTGTTGACCTTGTAATCTCGTCCGTTCCAGCAAACGGAGCTCTTCCTGAGACGCAGGAACTTCTCTTTGTAGCCCAGCATGCAGCCGTCGTTGGGGTCACTGATGTCATCGGAGTGGGCCAACCACTGCACGTAGTCCTTGTCGCCACCTACACACATCAATATTTTGGACTCTTGTTCACATTAAAATCTCAAATAAAAATCACACGATATTAACAAATTATCTTTACATTTACACAAAGTCAGTTTTGTCATCGAGCATATTCTCGTGTCACTCACAGTCTCTGGTGAGGAGCTCCCTGAAGTCGATGGTGGTGGAGACCCAGTACATGCTGAGCATGGCGTCACTGTAGCCCCAGATACTGACGTTCATGGAGCGAGCTCCCGGCTCCGACGCCAGCCCGGTGAAGAAGATGGGGTCTTTGGTGAAGTTGTAAAACCCCCAGCACTGTCCTTCATCAGTAGAAAATCTGTCAGGACATCGAAGAATGTACAAACATTAACACGACCCCGATAAAGTAAAGCAATAACATACTGTATGAGAGGGAGTTGTATAGCATGCTATTTAAATTGAATTCAGAACACATATAAATCAAATTAAGAGAAATCAGACTCCAAGCATCAGTAGATATAAACTCATCCATTCCATTAACTGTAACTCACTTGATCTGGTTGATAGGTTTATTGGGGGTTTGCTCCACGGCCACCAGCAGCCCTCCAGAGTCCAGAATAGCGTAGTGATGGGGCCCTTTGAGGGCCTTCATCCAGGTGTACCCCCCATCATCAGACACATACACATCAGGCTTCAACACTGAGATGGAGTCACCAACGCTCCCTGATGAGATACGCAGAAATGATGAAACAAATCTAGTTTATCCAATTACATAACTTTTTTTTAAAACAATTGTTCAAAAACACTGGTATGAAAGCTCTTAAGTGAGAATTACCATGAGCTAAGATGAGACCCACGGCGTTTGGTTCAGACAGAGGCAGCATGGGGACGACGAGCCTCATAGCGATACTGTAGGATGCGTGGATGTGGAGGCTGCACTGTAGAGACAAACACAAGACGCATTTGGTATCTGACTGTTTATAGTACAAACACTGTGAAAACATGAAATATAACAAATGCAGACATGATGAATGTACCATGTTTGGCCTTTTTTGACAATCCAAAAGTAAGTTTATCAAAACTTAAGTCATCAATAAAAGTAGAGTTTCCTCTCTTTACCTTGTCTGGGTCTTTGGCTGTAGCATCACACTTGGTGTTGGCCGGTTTCCGCAGAGGAACCCATTCCCCTCCCTGATCGAAGGACACCACAGACTGCACAGAGTTATCTGGGACAACAAGACAAGGACACCGTATATTTTAGCACAGTTATAGCAGTGACGTAGGTTACCAAAGTAAGCTAATCATGGAACTAATCAATAAGGTTATGAATAATGTGAACACTACTGTAGCACTAGCTGAGTCAAAGATAGCTGTGCTATGTTTGGAAATAACTGAAAAGGTTAGTTCAGCTTTTTTTAAGCGGGGTTGTATGTATACTCCTGTTGTTAAAGTTATTATTTTTGTGAATGTAGTCTGGTGGCTTTGAAGAGAGGGAGATAATGGCTTCAGTTCCCTGACTGAAAGGGCTCTCTGACAGCGAGCTAAAGTGGCCGCATTTACCTCGCCATCAGACAGCCCTTTCCGACGGGGAACTAAAGCCGTTATATAGTTGTCTTCAAAGTCACCAGACCAGACTCCATTCACAAAAACAGTAATTTTACCTTGCAGAACGTGGGAGTTGCTGGTCTACCGCTGCATCGATCGGTTAGTTTGTTTGTGTTATTGAGTGACTTTCGGGTACAAACTAACGTGGCGTCCACAGCAGTACATTGTTGAGCTGTCTAACTCCTGTCTGCTTCTCCAAACTGGGGGCATGCCAGCCGCCATCTAAGTTACTGTATGTAACGTTAATACACTGACTATAAGGATGTATATATACTGTATATGTAGCAGGTTTCATCATGCAGAAACCTACGTCAAATCACGTGGGAAAAATGTTTTAGAAGGGCTTGGGAAAATACGCTAAAACATACAGAGACCAAAATTTTTATGTTCGGATTTAAATACATAAGGAACACCACTGGGAAGCTACACAATGACATAAAAAAACTCAAAATAATGGACCTGCCTATTAAGCATTTAGCTGATCCAAAAACAACGTGTGCAAATAAAGCTTGAATTCACTTGCCCCAAAATAACAAGTAAGCGAGAATAAGCCCCAGCAATAATCATGTAACCACAGAAGGGTTGTGTAGAAGAGTGGAGGTGAAGAAAAAGCGTAAGTTAAAATATAAGGAGAAAGACATGAGATTTCTCAACAGCTAACATAGTGAGCAGCAGACACGATGGAGTTAACTGGTGATGTGGTATTTATGGTGAAGTGTCAGGCAGCCACACCAGAAAGATAGCACATCTAACACTGAACAGCTAATTAAATATTGACTTAACGCCCTACCTCTGCTATGAAATGGAGAATTCATATGTGAATGTTTTTCTGAGGGGAATTTGAGTCCAGGCATGAGTTACTCTTCTTTTATCTAAGCCACAGGCACATGAATAGAGCTACCTTTAGCCAGGATACTGGTGACGAAAACTCCTCGCAGGGAGGTGACGTTAGTGAAGTCTGTATCGCCCCCCGTGGTGGTGTAAAGGTGGCGCTCCAATGACTTGGAATACACAGTGCCCCGGTCATCTGATACATAAATGGTGCCAAATCCTGTATCTGTGGCCGTGGAAAAGAAAGAAATGAGTTCACACACACATACTGGAGAGAAAATTCAGAGGCAGGGTTTCAGAGCTGGTCATTTGATATAATAAAATATAAATATATTTTCGCATTACATTCTCTACAGTGTCTCCTACTTTTTAATATTATTACAGCATTGCTATGTTTTTGTATGGACTGACCTCCCGGCTCGTCGACATGCATGAAGACCATGTCATCGTTGGCTGCCAGGATGGAGTAGAACTGCTCGTGACCAACGGGGGGCAGCTGGGCCATGTTCCACTTGTCACCATGGTCCACGGACACGTGGATCATCCTCAGAGTGCCCTGCAGAAAAATAAGGAGAAGGACAGAAAGGAAGAAATATGAGAAAAGGAGCGGTTTGGAGAGTAATTACCTCGTGCAAATCAATCTCGGAACCCATCGGCTATTGGTCTGACGACAGATACGACTCTGGGGGGGCAACCCGTCAATCACAAGGTAGCCACGCCCTAAAGCATTCCCTGCTTTATGGTCTATTTGACTCTAAATAGGACCATAATTTACTAAATGAACATCAAGCTGTATTGAAGAAGACTTGAAACTAGCGATTGAGACCATAAACTCATGTTTACAATGTTTACTGAGGTAATAAATCAAGTGAGAAGTAGGCTCATTTTCTCATTGACTTCTATACAATCAGACTTCTTTGTGCAACCAGAGGAGTCGCCCCCTGCTGGCTATTAGAAAGAATGCAGGTTTAAGGCACTTCAGCATCGGCTTCACTTCTCAGACCCAGAGATACTGTATTTCAAACTGGGTAGACTGAAGCATTTTCTTACAAACACAAAGGTCTAAACAATCAATATGTTGCCTCTGGACGCCTGATGATCGTTTTGTATCTGCTGGCGATTTGGACCTACTGTATACTGACCTTTCCTGTCATTACGGAGGCAAAGAGGAAGCGTCCACCCAGGCCGAAGGAGTAGATCTTACTGGCGACAGTCTTGAAGGTTTTACCGTAGTCTGTCGTCCTCTTCAGGTCCAGCATTCCGCGATCACCTGGAGAAAAAACATAGGACAACTTAGAAACTAATAGTTACATATAGCATTATAGAGGAATATGACACTAAATTATGAAAATATTGATACCATTTGTCATTACAATTTTTATTCATAACCCAATCCAGATCCAGTTAATTAATGGGAAAACAGAAGTTTCAATAGAAACATGTAGACGCTTAATCTTTGAAACTGTCTGGAGAACATTTAAACAACATTTCCATGTGCTGCTCCTCACGTACGTGTACACAAAAGCTGCACGTGCCAATTTTTCATTTCAGGTTTTGCATAGAGAAGGCGTCACTTACTGCAGGATCCGTTGTGGCTGGCCGAAAAGAAGATGGAATTTTTCCTTCCCCTAGAATCAGATTAGAAAGCACCAAGAATTACAGATAAGCAGAGACACACATTGAAGTCCACAGAGTCAAGGACGAACAAAATATAGATGTATTAAATATAATAATATAAATATATGCTGCTTTGTTGATAAGGATGCGACGGCTCTCGGTGAGCTCACGTCTCAATGAACAACTCAAATCGGGAAGGAAGAAACCCGATCTCATCCGGGAATCTTTATGCACTTTTCATCTATTCCCATAACAGGTTTTGCTTCATTGTGAAAGTAAGCAGCACATGCCACAGCTTATCAGGTGCAACCTGCATACAGCCGTGCCCATCCTAAATATTTACTGTCGTTGTACAGTAAGTGTTTTGCTTTGACTTCAGAAAGCTGCTGCCCCAGTTGAGAATGACCTAGTTTTTCCTGGAGCTTGTTCAGATCAACGTTTTTGGGAAAGTAATAAAAGGTTATGTATATTATCAGTACATACAGCTTCTCTCAGACACAGCGACCTAGAAAACACAACCTTAAGTTGACTAAAAAGACGGTCGGCCGTCGGATGGTTTGTGGCTAAGTTTGGTTTTTGCGGTGTGTCCCGCACCGTCTGCTCTAGTCTGCCCATGTAAGAGTTTTTTTGGACGATTTAGCATGTTCAATCGGTAGCGGTGCCCGTCGGTGAGAAAAGTCACTCTGATTGGCTGTTCAGCTTAAACATATCAGTGCACAAGAAGAGAAATGGAAGTGAGGAGAGCAAGCCAACGAGTAAAGTCAAGAGTGCACGCACAGAGGGCTCTTCTCATTTTTCATCTTCCTCTCATCTGACCAATTCATATACATGGATAATTTCACAACGTGAAGGGTCTTTGCAGTGTGTTCAAATGCAACTTGTCAGCCAAGACAGAGGCGACGCAACAGTCTGCCTTCATCGCCTTTAGCTTTAGCTTTGATGTCGACTTGGCCTTTCTGGGCCTTTAGCAATACATACCAGGAAGTGCCTCTAAAAACAACAAGATTTCGGCGAGGGCTTGGCCACCACAGGGCTAGTCAAACAACAACGGGACTAATCAAACAGTCACTAATTGCACTACAATGCAGTTTTACTGCCTATTTTGCAAAGGTGAAGCAACAATAAACGTCTCGGGAGAAAAAGGTGGAGCATGTTTGTCTTTTTCTCCGGGTTCTCCTGTTTGTTTGTTTGTTTAGACATGCAGGTTAGGTTAATTGTTGACTCTAAATTGCCCGTAGGTGTGAATGTGAGCATGAATGGTTGTCCATCTCTGTGTCAGCCCTGCGATGGACTGGCGACCTGTCCAGGGTGTACCCCGCCTTCGCCCAATGTCGGCTGGGATCGGCTCCAGCCCCCCCGCGACCCCTAACGGGATAAGCGGTTGCAGATGAGAGAGAGAGAGAGAGATAATGGATGGATGGATGTTTGTCTTAGGTTATTACAAATCTTACAACTATCAGCCAGGGAGTTAGTTATCATAACTGTGGAGGAGACAAAACATAGTTAAACATACTTTTCTTTGATCACCAGTCTGTCTTCAACTACCTGTAACAGGAAGAACTAACAGATGATGACTAACAGACCAATAAGAATGCCGATCTTCCACCCCTCCCTAATCTCCGTGGATAGAAATATTTCACTGAGACACTTGGGGATAATTAATAACATCAATTTGTTCACTGAGCACCTGACAAAGGTGCCAATATCATGAATTTGTCTCGTCTCTTACCATTTCACAAGACACACTCTGTTGTGGATCATTTTCCAGGTGGTGCCAAAATCTTCAGACAGCCACAGTTCATTCTGAGGACAGAAAAAAAAAAAGATTTATTAGATGATGAACTCGTGGTTCAACTGCAATGACGCCACAGTTTACAGAGGTCACACAGGACTTGTTATACTAGATCTGCACATTAACAACCACCGCCATGTTAATAAATATACTCTGTGCAAACAAATGATTGACCAACAGGAGTCTTCTGGCTATGAGGGAGTGAGATGATGGTGTTTATAAACGACCATGAAAAAGGTCACTTGCCTTCTTAAATAAATGACAGATTTACAAATTACTAGGGCTGTCAAAGTTAACGCGATAATAACATGTTAGCACAAATTTTCTCTTTAACGCATTAACACTACTTGCAATTTTTAGGTTGTAGCTCAGTTTAAAAGCTAGAGTGAAGATACTGGCATCATATGAAACTAGAAAAAAAACAAAGGAATCCATTGGTACCAGCCACGTCATACAACTAAGGAAAGATGGTACCTTTAATAGCTAAATAACACTCCAAACTTAAGCTAAATTTTGGTGAGGAAAAACTGGCATGGTCATTTTCAAAGGGGTCCCTTGACCTCTGACCTCAAGATATGTGAATGAAAATGTGTTCTATGGGTACCCACGAGTCTCCCCTTTACAGACATGCCCACTTTATGATAAATCACATGCAGTTTGGAGCAAGTCATAGTCAAGTCAGCACACTGACAGCTGTTGTTGCCGGTTGGGCTGCAGTTTGCCATGTTATTTGAGCATATTTGTTATGCTAAATGCAGTACCTGTGAAGGTTTCTGGACAATATTTGTCATTGTTTTGTGTTGTTAATTGATTTCCAGTAATAAATATATACATACATTTGCATTAAGCAGCATATTTTCCCACTCCCATGTTGATAAGAGTATTAAATACTTGACAAATCTCCCTTTAAAGTACATTTTGAACAAATAAAAAATGTGCGATTAATCACAATTAAATATCTTAATTGATTGACAACCCTACTAATTACTAATCTGAGATTCACATACAGAACTGGAGTTTATATAGACTAATTAACTTACATCCAAACAGAATATATATCCTTTTAACATTCAGTACGTACGCTGTTGCTGAGGACCAGCAGCACACTGGAGTCGTCAGGGTTGTATACGATCTGCATCATGGGGATGAAGCTCAGGTCCCGGGGGGTGAAACTCTTTCCAAAGTCGCTGGAGACAAAGATCCGAGACCCATAACTTCCGGACACTTCTGCTGTCAGGATCACCTACAAGACAGAGTCCAACATTTAGACTGATGAAACCAAACAAGATTCTTTACAGCAGGTACACACATTACAGAAGCGCCACATTTGCTGATGAGGACTTACTTTCCCAGAGTTCCCGATAGCGATGCCGTACTCTGATCTGATGAAGGTGTTGTTGATGAGACTGGTCACATCCTCAAAGGACTTCCCGTAGTTCTCACTGGCAGAAAAATGAAAACTAAATTAAATGCAAATCAAACACAAACCAGGTTGTTGTTTTTTTTTCCAACAGGTGAGACTGTGAGACTTACCTTCGGTAGAGTTTGGACTGGCCGAGTTTTACCAGGAAGAAGGGCACCTGAAAAGTCGTCAAAGCCAAGATGACCTGCCAGAGAGAGGAGAGAAGGTTCAGCTTGAGGAAAGTGGAGCGTGGATCATTTATTAATGCGCACCCTGATGTGAGGGAACTCATTATGTAATCTACAAGGTTCTTTGCGGGCAGACTACGCTGTCACGGAATAATCCGGCCAAGTTACTCACGTCACAGAGGAACAAGTCACAGAGGAACAACGCTGCATGAGAGACATGTTAGGTGCACAAATAGAGAGGAGAACATAACACTCACCCCTGAAGCATCTCCAACCCAGGCTAGCGTCACGGACCCACTCAGGTCATTGAAGGTATACTGAGGAAGGACATTAAAAATAAACATATTAAAAATCACAACACCAGTTGAGCAGAATGTAGTGTTGTCATGATACTGGAATTTCTAACTTCAATACAATACCTTAAAATATTTATATTTGATACCATTTTTGATACCACGGAAAATTGACACAATATTGAGGGCATCCAATTTCAGATTATTATTAAAACATAAATAGCGCTGTGTGAAATCGCTTTCAGAGAGAAGAGAGTGCAGAAATCGCTGCTGCTACCCCGTGTAGCAATACTGTGGAAAATGAGTATAGAAACTGTTTCACATATTCAGTATCAGAAGCTAAATAGCTGTGTGAATGATACTAAATTACGAGGGGAGTTTGAGTCTAGCTGGCAAGAAGGGAATTATAAACTGCAGTGAAAAACCTATTTGTGGATTTCTCCTCCAGACTGTATTTTTGCTTTGACTGGCACCATGTTTCCCCCTCACCATGTGGTCCAGCAGAGATGACAAAGTGTAAAAAAACTGAAGCACCACTTATCAGACCAGACAATCTCCAAGCCAATTGCTCTCAGCACAGACTTCTGAATACCACGTTAAAAACTGAGGTCAAGAAAAATCAAGACTTTCACTCGGACAATCCAACACATATTTTGAACCTAGAATTCGAAGTGTTGCCTTCAGGTAGGCGGTTCAAAATGCCAATTTGCCGGCTACACCGGTGCAAAAATGTACTCATTCCTGTCGTCCATCAAAATATTAAACAGCAACAAGTAGGTCTAGTGTTATATGATGTGATTTTATTGAGAACTAATATATTAAATAGTAAATTGATTATTTCTTACCTGGTATGATTATACCTGTTTTTTTAGTATTTGAAACTACAGTCTTTTTTTACCTTTTATTATTTTAAAGAACTACTGGTTTAAGTATTTGAAACTACTCTCTTTTATTAACTTTTATTATTTAAAAGATATGTATGATATGGTATGTTGTGTGATGCAGTGGCTTGGAGCCCAAGACCCTGCAGGACAATACAGTATATCTTATCTTATCTTACAATAGTTTTGTGCATTCATGTCCAGTGTGGCTCTAACAAAAAATACTTTTGCTTTCATTATTAGAGAATCCAGCTGCCTGATATAAAAGTCTTGAGACCCATTCAGTGGCAAATTTTTCTTCAACCATGTAAACATTGTTCACAAACTGTTAAAAGGCAGATCTAATGCTGTAAGCAGCTCCAGTATCGATGGGACCTGCATCAGAAACCTTGAAGCTGAGCCTCCAGGAATGCTGTCGACTTTAGATTACCGGGGCCAAGTATTATAAAAACTGCAATGCAAAGTTAGGGAAATAAGCAGCAAATGACTCTGAACTGCATGCATAGTTGTGTAGATATTTTATAAGCTGCATTAATTTGGATGCTGTCACTGTCTGTGCTAGAAAAAATCCATTACACACCTGGTGAGAACAAATTTTGCCTTCTCTCCTATCCAGGATTTAAGTGCAAAGAAAAAAACACAACACTGTAGTCTCTCTGTGTCCTTACAGGGCTCCTGTTTGGCTTTGACTACCACGCAAACACAGCTTTTAATTAGGCCTATTACAAAATAACTACCGCACAGCCAGTCACATGGATCCCACTGGGCCAATTTCCCTGTCAACAGTCAGACAGAAGTAAAAGTGGGATCCTCAAATAGAGAGAATACAGCTGCATCTTTTGGAAGATATAGAGGTCATAGGCCATTAATGGAGAATTTGAGATGGTAAACCAGTCTGGTTACTCTGGTTTTAGTGGAGCCTACGTAGGTCTTAAAGCATGAGGAAAACAGGCGTTGTTACTGTTTCACTTCACTGTATTCCACTGCACCAAATGATAAGGAAACAAATCATAATCATGGCAGGGCAGTAAAAAGGCAAAGATGGTACCTTTAAGGGCTGTTGGAAAAAGACAGAACTTTAGACTCTGCAAGTCATTTTGATGCTTGTTTTTGTTGTATCAAATAAATCTACGGTGCAATATTTCTTGTATCTAACTGTTTTGCTTCACTGTACCAAATGTTAAGGACACAAGTCATGTCAGAGCAGTAAAAAGGTAAGATGGTACCATTAAGGGTTGTTGGGAAAAGACAAAATTTAGACTCTGCAAGTCATTTTGATGCTTGTTTTTGTAGGAAAATAAATCTACAGTGCAATATCTCTTGTATCTTACTGTTTTGCATCACTGTATTTCACTGCACCAAATGTTAAAGAAAAGCATATAAAGGCAAGATGATACCTTTAAGGGCTGTTGGGAAAAGACAGAACTTAGACTCTGCAAGTCATTTTTGATGGTTTTTGTAGTATCCTACAACAGGAAAATAAATCTACAGTGCAATATCTCTTGTATGTAGCTGTTTTGCATCAGGGTTTACAGTTGAATGGCCATCAGTAGCTAGGTTTCTGAGGAACACAACAAGCATAGCTGATTAGGGCCTATTCGTGCACCTGGTTTAGCTGCACCTGCGCATCAGCATCTCCTCATTTTAATTGTCAGTAACCGGACCTCTCAGTTTCTCAGTTAGGTAACTTACACGGTGGGTGTTGCCTGCTAACTTGGTGTCGTATCCTCGCAGAGTCTTGCAGTTGTCGCTCTGGTCGGATGGATTTATGGGCAGTTCAGGCAGAGCCCTCTTCACGATGCTCGCAGCTTTCTGTTCGGTGTTTGAATGCCTCATGAATAAGGACAGTCCGGACGGTTTGAATCCGCGCTGGGCATCTAGACAGGAGGACAAAGTGGAGACAGACAACAGCAGGAGACAGCGCAGAAAGAGTCCCATCCTCGGTTCAGGGTGTCACTGGTAAAGAAAACAAAACAAAACCAATCCAAAAACCAGTCTTTGTTTATCCTGGTGTTGCCTTAAAACTGAAGGTCGCTACAGCTCAGTTGCTACAGCAACAACACAGTCTCCTGACAGCCGTTATTTAGGGCTTTGAAACCCTCAAAAGCTCACACTAAAAAACATCAAAATAGATTAAAAAAACGCAGTTTAACCGGAGTATTTAACACCAGTTATTCGCGCTGCAACTCCAACATGATAGAGACTATAACTGAAACGCAAATTGTGTCTGCCTGGTTGTATATGCGCTATAGCAGAGAGGAGCCGCTGTGATTGGCTGCTCTCCTCTTCTCGGTCCACCTATCCGCTATTGTGATTGGTTCAATTCTGAAGAAGGCGGGGTCAAACAGAGGAGCAGCATAATTAGCTGTCAAAAGCCTAAATCAAGATAGGTTGAGCAATACTATCATGTAACTCCATCCAGCCAGAAACTTATTTTTTTTGAACACTATTAGTTGCATTTAGTGGGCAATAATATTTATTTAAATACAGGTAGCATTCAAGGTTAACAAAACACACAGTAATAACAGATACGATTTTTTTAAATTTATTTTTTATTTATTTATTTGCACATATATAAAACTGCACAAAATCCAGTCAGTGAAAAAAACAAAAGAAGAAATGTGTCAGGTGTGGTCAAGAAGCCACAGGCTTATACAAAGGACCTCTCCCCCCAACACCAGGAGAAAAAAAATATAACAAAAAAGGAAGAAAGATCTAAACTAACATAATTTTAAAAATACAATAAAAGTTCAACAATAACAAGTAAACAAAATGTGCAGAAAAACCTAACCAAACAGTGGAAAACAATCCAATAAAAACAATGAAATACAACGATTATAAGATAAGATAGGATATTCCTTTATTCAAGATTCAAGCCCTTTATTGTCATTGTGTAGTACAACGAAATTACATTGTGACATTCCCATAGGTGCTAAAAAAGATAATACAATAAAAAAAGAGATATAAATATAATATATATCTATATATCTATATAGATATATATGTATATATATAAAAGATAATACAATATAAAATATAAAATTACAGTATGTATATTGATGAGATGACAGTTTTGCCAGATTATTGCACAAAGTGTCCGTCAGATAATTATATAATTATTGCACAGCATCATATAATTTACAGTATTCACATTGAAAAAAGTGACACAAAAGTGACCAACTTGTTATTGCACATTTACATTGCACGTGTTCAACTCAAACAGAGGAGACGTCAGAGTTCAGGAGGTTTATGGCAGTTGGGAAAAAGTATTAGTCCCACAGTAGGGAGATTTGCAGTGAACAGCAGCTAAGGGGATAGTGCAAAAAAAAGCAAGATGCATCAGCTAACACAGTAAAAAAAAATAACTAAACAAAGTGTAACAAAAGATGAATCATTTAAATAGAAGGAAGTATAAAAATAGGAGAAGTATATACAGTATTGACAATAAACAGACTATTGTAAAAATTGCACAAGTGGGAAATGATATTGCACAGTGAGAATGAAATGAAATTCCACCTGAAAATATCAGCGGAATTGTTGATTTAGTGCTGCTTTATATTGGCTCAGCCCCACGATACGCATAATAGTCCTACGTTTGTGCCACATATGTCTGGTTTTTGGGAGTGATTCGATGTATTTTCTCAGAGAAGAAGATGAAAAGCCTTCTTCCCCCCCTCATATTAACTTATTTCAATGTTTCCACCTGCCATATGATAATAGTTTATTATATTTTTTTATTTATTTATAGTTCATTTTACATGTAAACACAGAATTCACAGGTGAAAATGTCACTAAGAAAAGTCTCATCACAGGTCCACACATGAAAACCAACAAACAAGATTTCCAAAGAGCATGTGTTTTCACTAGCCTTTGTTTATAGGTGCAATGACTATAATATTATGTCTATGACATGTCAGTTTAATTTCTTGAATATGTACAAAATACATAAATTAGGGCTGTCAATCGATTAAAATATTTAATTGTGATTAATCACGGTTGTCCATAGTTAATCGCAAATTAATCATACATTTTTTTTCATCTGTTCAAAATGTATCTTATAGGGAGATCTGTCAAGTATTAAATATTCTTGTCGACATGGGAGTGGGTAAATATGCTTGCTTTATGCAAATATATGTTTATATTTATCATTAGAAATCAATTAACAACACAAAACAAGGACAAATATTGCCCAGAAACCCTCACAGGTACTGCATTTAACATAACAAATATGCTCAAATCATACTGCATGTGATTACCATAAAGTGGGCATGTCTGTAAAGGGGAGACTCGTGGGTACCCATAGAACCCATTGTCATTCACATGTCTTGAGGTCAGAGGTCAAGGGACACCTTTGAAAATGGCCATGTTAGTTTTTCCTCACCAAAATTTAGGATAAGTTTGGAGCGTTATTTATCCTCCTTCGTGACAAGCTAGTGATTGGTAGC
>CAKAOH010039031.1:81850-107333 GCA_916701665.1 Sebastiscus tertius
AAAATGTACCTTATAGGGAGATCTGTCAAGTATTAAATATTCTTGTCGACATGGGAGTGGGTAAATATGCTTGCTTTATGCAAATATATGTTTATATTTATCATTAGAAATCAATTAACAACACAAAACAGGGACAAATATTGCCCAGAAACCCTCACAGGTACTGCATTTAACATAACAAATATGCTCAAATCATAACATGGCAAACTGCAGCCCAACAGGCGACAACAGCTGTCAGTGTGTCATTGTGCTGACTTGACTATGACTTGCCCCAAACTGCATGTGATTATCATAAAGTGGGCATGTCTGTAAAGGGGAGACTCGTGGGTACCCATAGAACACATTTTCATTCACATGTCTTAAGGTCAGAGGTCAAGGGACCCCTTTGAAAATGGCCATGTTAGTTTTTCCTCACCAAAATTTAGGATAAGTTTGGAGCGTTATTTATCCTCCTTTGTGACAAGCTAGTGATTGGTAGCGCTGGATTTCTTAGGTTTTCTAGTTACATATGATATCAGTATCTTCAATCTAGCTTTAAAACTGACAACCTAAAAATCTCAAGTTGCGTTAATACATTAAAGAAATTAGTGGCGTTAAAACTAAACTAAATTTGCGTTATTATCGCGTTAACTTTGACATGCCTAACATAAATACAACAATAAGAGGCGTAACATGTGCCATGAATTAAATGAAACTGTAATTTCTTCACACTTATACATCTGGGCCTGGTGTGATGTTGGGAAAAAAAACATGTAATATAATGACTGTTTGTTGTAACAAAATGACTAGTGGCCCTTTTTCAATGGCAGATATTTTGAAAGAAATCCCCTAATATAGAGACATTAACACATTTTCTTTAATACAGTATGTCTCTGTTCTTGTGATGGTGCTCATCATAGACAAGAAGAACAGGGTCAAAGAGGAAAACTAACCTTTGCATCATATGATCTTAACTCCTGTAAATGAATTAGAGTGGGTGTTTCTGTGTAGCCTGTCGTGTTCTTAAATTATATTTATTCATTTTGTCGGTTGCAATGAGTCGTATTGTGTCCTTTTATTAAATTTGTGCATGTGACAGGACAGTGGGTCATAACAAACCCATGACTGCTGGTCATGTGATGCAGTTTTAACTTTCCCTTGTAGTGTGCCACGTCTTCTGTTCAGTAAACTTCCAGTTGGTTATTTTGTTGCCTCGTCATACCAGCGTGATAACGAAACAAAGTTAGTAGAGGATGGGAGGATGCCGTCATGCCGAGTATTTGATTATGCTCTTGTTTGGCCTGTGGTGTTGCACAACCTGTTCAACAAGTTTGAAAGCCTGCAACAACAAAAAGGTGTCATCTCATCACAGCTGAAAATGAAAAGCTGTCGAACTAGTTTCAATGACCCTGCAGAAAACCTGACACCTCGAAGTAGGATCCTCAACTTGGTTGCACCTAAATGTGCTTTGGAGCGTCAGTAATATCATTTTTGGTCGTCAAGTCTTGCTTGTGTGTTTCTTGATTCCCAGATTCACTCAGAAAGCTAAACAATCTGATCTGTAGAGCAGCATTCCTCCACAAAGGGACTGTACAAAGGAGCGACAGCCCCTCCCCCATGGCAGCCCAGTCAACTATTAAAAGGTGGAGAACAAAGCCACTCTTATTCCTTCGAGATGTACTCTGATAGGATGAGAACCGTGCCTTTCTACAAGCACCCGCATTTTACTTTTTGGCTGCACGGTGTGTTGACAGACGGTAGGCAAATTAAGGGGATGGAACCAAGTGCATTTCCTTGTTACCAAGCATTTCCATTGACCTGTGTGTGAATGAGTTCAGCCTCCACTGATGGGAGTCATGGGAAACACATGGGGTAAAAAGGGTAAGTCTGGTAATGTGGCGACCTCTAGTGAAAAGTAAGTACCATTACTCCTACAGCATTTTGGACATTTGACACTCTGCAAACTCTATTGCTAGGTGGATATTAACATAATATAGTTTGTTATAAAATGAGATATCATTGAAGATACACATATTTACTCTGAGTTTGTTTCTGAAGACAGAATACAGTACGTCATAAAAAGTAGTAGTATAGTATGTCATGAAAATGTCATATTATAGTTTGACATAAAAATGTAATATAAAAAGTCAGAGTATAGTATGTCATAAGAAATGTAATTAAAAAAACTCATAAAATAGTATGCCATGAAATGTAATTAAAAAGATCATACTACAGTATGCCATAAAAATGTCACAAAAAAGTATGTCATAAAAAATGTAATTAAAAAACTCATAGTATAGTAGCCATACAATGTAATAAAAAAAAGTCAGAGTACTGTATGCAATAAAAATACTATAAAAAAGTCAGAGTATAGTATGTCATAACGACTGACTGTTTTTGACATACTTTACTATGACATTTTAATGTTTTTTTTCTCGACATAGTATACTTTGATTTTGTTTGACATACTATACTATTGTTTTAGAGTTTTTATGACTTAAGACTTTTTCCGACATGCTTTACTATGACTTTTTTAATAAAAAAAAAAGGTCAGAGTATAGTGTGTAGTAAAAATATCACAAAAAAATCCTAGTAGTACGTCATAAAAACTTAAAAATATAATAAGTTATTAAAAATAACATAATATAGTATGCCATAAAAATTTAATAAAAAGGTTATAGTATAGTATGTCATTAAAATGTAAAATAAAAAGTCATAGTATAATTTGCCATAAAATAATGTTAAAAATGTCATTGTAAAGTGTGCTATAAAAATAATATAATAGTGTCAAAACTAGGGTCAAAATGTCTTTTCTTGTGCTCAGAAAAACAGCCCCATTTTCAGCTCTGTAACAATGCATTTTCCAGCTAATCCAAGAGGGTTATAAATACTTTATTTGTTTTACGAAGTAGGAGAATTTTTCTCAAATGAACACTTCATGCTTCAGTTTTTCACAGCAAAATCACCAAATTTGGAGATAAGTGGTATTCACGGGACAGAAAGGATATGAAAATTGTAATCTGAAAAGTAACTAAAGCTGTCAGGACAAAATGTAGTGGAGTAAAAGGTACAGTATTTGTCTCTGAGATGTAGTGGAGTAGAAGTATAAAGTTGCATAAAATGGAAATACTCCAGTTCAAGTACCTCAAATTCAAGTACAGTACTTGAGTAAATGTACTTAGTGTTTCCAAGTCCTTTGCAAATATACAGTGGTGGACTGTAACTGTTTTTGAAAGTGTTTCATACATTTATTTAACATATTTTAAACTGAAAGTGAACAGTAACTAGCAGCATATGAAGTGAAAAGCAGGAAATGCTTCAGCTCCTGGCAAAGCTTACTGATGGATAAATACACCACCATTACATGTGAGTATAGAAAAAACAAATCATACACAGTCAGTATTGCAAACTGTTTATTCGTAGTAAATGAAAAGTGTGCAATTCAGTGAGTGGGGAGAAAGAGAGGAGAGGGTTGTCGGGGACGGTCGATGTCTTTGGTCCATACTCTAGTGGAGCGGATGTCAATGAATCGGTGGGAGACAAGAAAAGGCACTTGAGTTTACAGTTGTCTCAGAAAGGTTGTTTTAAGAGGGAGGACATAAAGTCTACTGGAAGAATGAATGAACTAGATGTTTTAACCTCCATTATGCCTAATATGAATATCACATACAAAATGCCCCATGTGA
Source organism: Sebastiscus tertius (assembly GCA_916701665.1). NCBI lineage: Eukaryota > Metazoa > Chordata > Actinopteri > Perciformes > Sebastidae > Sebastiscus > Sebastiscus tertius. Next base: position 85,516 of record CAKAOH010039031.1, read on the forward strand.
GCACAAAATTATAAAGCTACATATATGTATATACAGTAAGGAATCAGAAAGTAAAGTAGGGTGGGAAGAAGAAGAGGAGGAAGAAGAAGAAAAGGTGAAGTGTTGGATTTATCCCCTTTGGAATTCTTTACAGGCCGAGGAAAAAAAAAAACGAAAAAAAGGCAGCAACTTGAAAACAGGACGTAATTATCTTTGGCGATAACCTAATATTCCTACAGTTTGGAATGTAAAACAAAAATAAAAAAAGTGGTTAAAGTGAGGCAGACAAAATCTACTCTCTTTGAGTCTTGATTGAACAAATCCAGCACCTCCAGAGCACACTGGAGACATGCTGGAATAAAAACTGATTTGTTAATAATCAGTCCTGCGGCTCAATTTAAACTGCAGCCCCCCCAAAAAACACCAGTCAATAAAAATATTTGACATTACCACCTAAAGAAATAGTTTGACATTATAGGAAATTCACTTTTTCGCTTTCTTACCGAGAGTTTAGATAAGAAACGGTGAGCTTGGCTTTGTCCAAACAACAAAACAAAATCCACCTACCACAACTTCTAAAGCTCACCGGGGCTGGTAGGTGGATTTTGTCACATTAGGACAGGAAACAAAAGCGTTTCTTAGCCCCGTTCGAGACCGTCTGAGTGGGAGACAGTTAGACAGTGCATATTTTTCAAAACAACTACTTAGTCTTCATTATTGAAGTCTTTTCTCCTGTTAAAACTGAAAAATACTTTCTGAAAACACTTTCAATAAAGTAGAAAATTCACCTTTTTGTTGCTTGTCCAAGTAAGTTTTCTAGCTGTAATGGGCTCATTACTGCCCCCCGAGGCCAGAAGGAGTAAAGAACATACACTGTTGGTGAGAACCGCAGGTGTTTTCCCCCCCAACGACCACAAGGGGCAACGTTGAGCCAAATCCAAACAGGAAAACAAACTTCTACAAGCAACAAAGATGAGATTTATCAGAAAGAGAATGAGCATATTCACCAAAATGTCAAACTATTCCTTTTAGTCAAAACATATTTCTGTGTCATTACAGCACATATTTACCAAAGACTGCAACACTCTTCTCTCCACAATATTAACTAATATATTTACTGAAGTTTTCTCATATATCAAATAAGAAGAAAAATCTCCGTATGATCAGAAAACCCACAAGGAAACAAAAAGGGGATAGAGAGGGAGAACAAAATAAAATGTTCAAAAAGTCTGCTCGAAGGAAGACGACATTATGAAGAAAATGCAGCAATTATGTAACAACCAGTCTTACACTACAGCCTTGCAGCTCCACATACTGTATGTACATAACTACAAGAAGATAAGAGCTGAGGAATCACCAGGGGTCCCTGTCTCTTAAATAAGAGCCCACTGCGAGAAAACGGCTTGAAAACAGGCCGCGCCAAAACATCAGCAATGAGGTATTCACCAGCTTTTTGTTCACAAGCTGTGGACACGACGATGAGACTTAACCCCAACAACGAAAAGCCTTCTACTTGGCAGCCATAAAAAAAAACAAAAAACTCATATCTGTGAAATCAATGCAACCTTCCAATGCATTCATCAGTTTGATCAAGTTTAAGTTCACAGATGCGATTAAGTGAGAATATAAAAAAAAGGGGGAAGAAAAGATCTTATTCTCACACACATTTATAAATCTCGCGCCCGCCCTACGAGTACCGTCTGTTGAGAAAGCCGTCATGATGCAGACATCCATGTCTCTAGAAAGGCAAATGTGAAGTCTCTCTGTGACTAAAAGGCAAGCACGTCATTAATATGCCATCCATGTGCATATATAAACAACACAAAGAAGAAACGGTGCGTGTGGAAGAAAATTCATCCGAATATATGTCAAGGATTAAATATAGAACAGCATGTGGACAGTTTCCTTTGTTGTGAGTTTTAACATATTTAACAGTATTCTACAAAAAAGGTAATGAGCCCTGTCTTTGTTACAAAATAATGGACAGCAAGCCAACAACAGCACACACACACGATAACCCCGGTGAGGGCGATACATCGCTGTCTCAGGCAATATTTAAAGGAAAAGCTCGACATCTTGGGAAATGCACATATTCGTTTTCTTGCAGAGAATTAGAGGAGAAGACTGATAGTTGCTGTCGTGTCTGTACGGTAAATATGAAGCTACGGTCAGCAGCCGATTAGCTTAACAAGGCAACAGCTAGCTTTGCTCCGCCTGGCACATAAACCCCCCCGTAAAACCACGACTTGTGGTTTTTACACTTCAGTTTTTCTACGAAAAATAAACAAACAAGATACAATGTGTTAATTAGTGAAATTTGGAGGTGATGGTAGGCAGATAATGTGACATTAAGACAGGAAACAAAGCTGTTTCCAGTCTGTGCTAAGTGAAAGAAATGAAAGAGTGAAAGAAACCCCGACAACAATGACCGGCTAGCTGGACATTATCCCGCTTATTACACGGCTACTCAAGCGACCGATCATAATCGAGTATTCGACAAAGCGGCGTAATAAGCTAAGCTAAGCGGCTGCTGGTGATAGCTTCATATTTATCGTACAGACACGAGACCGGTATCCGTCTTCTTATCCAACTCCACAAGAAAGGGAACGAGCCATTTCTAAAAATGTCGATCTATTCCTTTAAGAGGGCAACCTCTGTGTTCACAGACTTACTCTCAAACACATCTAAGTCCTAGTGTTAACAAGTTCCCTATGGTTTGTAGCAGCCATATGAAAAGCTCTAGATTACAGTCTGATATGTTTTAATTTTTTACCATGTAAAGATTAACGATAGTCTGTAGTGTTGATTGCATGTCTACTCTCCTGATGACAAAAACCTCCGTGTAATGCGAGAACTACTTTTGCACTTCCACAGTGAAGGCATTGAAATGGTTCCGGGAGACGAGAACAAACACCAAAAAAAAAAAAAAAAAAAGATCTGAGGTTCAAATCAGAGAGCCGACATAAGCCTCAGCAAAAATAGAAATAGTACTAAGAGTCCGACTTCAATAGTGCAGAAATTGTTGCAGGTAATCATGTCAGTCTCTGGCAGAAACTGCAAAAAAAAATTGAATAACAGAGACTGACAATAGCATAGCAATGAGATCTCTCAAAGGGGGGCCTAAAGATAGAAGCTGTTACCTTAACCAGGAAGGGAGAAATGCAAACGGAAGAGCGATTACAGAACAGTGAGCGCTTTTCAAGTTTGAAGGATGAATGGATTGATGTAGAGACCTGGCACTACAGCTCAACTGACAGAAATATGTAAACTTGTAATCTATTCTTCATTGAGAGGAGTTAGTAGAGGGCAGAGTGTGGAGGGTATGGGGGGGGGGGAGGCTATGGGTGGTGGGAGGGGGTGAGGAGGGGTGAGGGTTAGTAGATGGGTTTGATTGAGCATAGGATTTCCAACGTCAAGGGCAGTGCGTCCGCGGAGGCCTTTGGGGCAGCCCGTTATGAGAGGTTCGGTCTTGGTTGTAGGAGGACGTGGACGAATGGTGGGGACCTCTTGAGCTGTGCGAGTGCTGGGAAGGACCAGAAGAGCCAGAAGAGCCACCGTCACTCTGGTAGCGGTGGTTAGCCCGAGCGGCGTTCCTGTCATGGTAGGAACCGCCGTTATACCTCTGACCGCCCGAGTGATACCCTTGTCCCTGGAAAGTACGCCTGTTGCCTTGGAAAATCTGAGAATCAAACAATTCAGTGAGCGACTGTGAAGTATTTTGCATCGCTGAAGTAAGTCGACGTCTTTATGGCGTTAATGAAAACACTTTCCCAGCTGACCTGTTTGTTTGGTGGAGGGCGGTGTTCACTGGGGTTGCTTTGGGTCTGGGTGGGAGGAGGAGGAGGAGTTTCCAGCAGGCCGGGGCTGGCGATAGAAGAGGACGTGGAGCTACAACGGGACCGATTTGAGTATCCTGTGCGTGGATGGTAAACTGTAAAAGAAATAACAAGGTCAATCACTAACAGTACAGCCTGTGACCTGTATGAAGCACGCCAGTTTGGGGCCGTTGGTGAGCGTCTGTCAGCTTCGTTTTTGCTGTGTGCAGCGTCGGCTCTAGTCTGCCCATGTCTGAGGTTTTTATTTATTTGTTTCACACATATAAAAAGACAGTAAAATACAATTCACATGAAAGGAATGTAAAATATGCGTGAGGGTGTGGTAGAAACCTATAATGGCTTATATAAAAACCAAAGGTCATAAAATAGTTAAAAATAATACCATGACAAAAATCACCAGAACATTTTAGATATTAGTGTTCAAAACATTTCACATATAAACATATAGAGTGTCAAGTGTTGTAGTAAAGTTCAAATAACAAAAAAAATACAAAGGAGCAGGTAAAATTGCCATATTTATAGTTTCTAGGAGTGATAAGTTTTTTTCCAAATCAAATGTTTTTGTCAGCAGAGCATTTCTAAGTCCCTTTTACACAGACAATAACACAGAGGAATCCATTAAATGGACATTTTCATTCCATAAGATAACTAATTAACACAACATAATTATGGAATTGAGAGTTGTTAACAAAATAATATCTAAAACAATAAGGTAAATCTGCATCATCATATCTCGCCTTAAAGACAAATGCACAGGTTTGAAGAATGTTGATGTCAAATATAGTCAATAACTGCAATTTAAAAAAAAAAAAGTAGTGCACTTGGTATAGCAGCATTCGAAAAAGTTGTTAATCTTATAAACTGTTAATACACGGATATTTTCACAGCTAAATGGCCATCTGGAAGCTAAATGGTGAGTGAGAGAGTGGTGTGAAAATGGTCGGCATTATATCATGTATCATCCGCAGTCCTCGGTCTTCTGGCTTCCCCTTTTGAAAGATGAAAACAGACTTATGCAACCTGCTGGTGTGGAGAGTTATTTCATCTCACGCAGGTGCAGAACGTACGTGGTAGTCGGCCGTTGGTTGTAGTCTTTGCGGTGTGCTCGAGTGCAGCTTTTCAGCCGAGACAAAGGCGACGTGAGGCGAAGCAACAGTCGAACTTTGTCGCTGCTAATTCTTTGATGTCGGTTTGGTGTTTATGCTGTCAACTTCAGTGTCTGATAATCGTGGTGTAGTCTTTGGTCATCAATCAAAAACTACAGTCTTCAGTGTACTGTGAGACGTCCACCAGCAGCCCATTTAGAGCTTGTTTGCGAGAAGTCTAATAAAAGCCTTGGTTGTAGCGTGAATGAACTAGGATATTGTTTCTAAGGGAAATAAAGGATTGGAGCAAACTGATTGATTTGCAGTCTTTAATAGTGAAAACAGAACTATTAAAAGGCTGCACTGACGCATTTGAGAAGACTGAATCATTTAAGAATTAAAATCGAACAAAAGGTTTCTGAAGAAATGAAATGTGTTTTATGTGTCAGTTTTTTTTGTATTTTCAGTTTTGTTGTTTTGACATATTATAATTCATTTACTGTGAGTGTACTTCCAGTGTGCTGACAAACTGCTGTAATTGAGGATATGACCTTATCAAATGCTGAAACTGAGCAGCTGAAATGCTTGCTTTTGTGATTTTATAGGGAAAGTGTTTTGTATCAGTTAGGATGAATAAAAATGGGGGAGGAGGAGTATTTTCAGAAATCTTCACGTTGAACACAAATAAAAACAAAAGATAAAAAAAGATGAAAACGCTACAGTACCTGATCCAAACCCTGTGATGCTCGTCTTCAGCGGTTCAAGATCAAACGTAAATCTTACAGCTTTTCCAAGGTCTTCATCATATTTACGCTCACTCACAAAGTGCTGAGGGTAAAAAAATAATAAAAATAAACAGATTAAATTCATCACCAGCTAAATGTATTTTAATTTGCTGTTTTATTTCTTGTGGTTCACCTTGGAAAAGACAACAACATCACAACAAATAGCTTTTAATTTGCTTTCAATTGTGGCTCAATAATTTAATGTTGTGTAAAAGCATTGTGAGGAAGAAACAGACGAGGCCAAACTGTTTAAGTACCTTTATGTCTGCACGCAGTTCAGTCAACTGCTCCTCCGACATGGACGCAGACTGGTCCGTCAGCCGTCTGAGCTCCTCCGCTCTCTTCTGCCGGGCGTCCAAAATCACCACTGAAACACAACAGATGTGATCTTTAGCAGATATGAACAAATGGTGAACACTGTTTCATGAAACCAACAAGACTTTCAACCTTTCTTGTGCATGGTGCAATAAACATTCTGACAGATTATATTAAATTAAGAGGCAACTCTCTATGTAACTAATTAATTAACAATTAATCTGCCAATTATTTTCTAGATTAATTAATTATAAATTGTCAGAAAATAATGAAAAATCGATTTGAGGTGGTGCCTTCAAATGTCTTTTGTCCAACAAATAGTCCAAAACCTGAATGTTTTCAATTTATTGTCACTTAAAAGAAAATTAGCAAACTGAGAGGCTGGAATTAGAGAATAATTGTGGTATCGATTATCAAAATAGCTGCAGATTATAATAATTATATAATTATATAATTATAATTATGTTATTAAAGCTTTCTTTCTTCAGTTTCTATACCACAGTTTCTGCAGTCCCAGTAAGTTTCGTTTTCCAGCAAGAGCTCAGCTGTGTTTTGATATGACAAATACAAAGTTCAGCTGACTCAGCATCTAAAAGGTAAACAAGGGTCAAAGATAAAACCCTTTTCAAAATCATGATACCACGTACACTGCCATTCAAACATTTGTAATCTCCTGCCACCGAAGCTTGACTGGGTCCAGTCAGATGTCTGAGGTCAACTCAACATGTCTGAATGATCTTTCATGCTTTTAGGTTATAGAAAGTAGATGTTATTTATAGGGCAGTCAAAGTGAACGCGATAACGCAAATTTGTTTTAACGCCAATTTCATTAATACATTAACACAATCGATATTCTGAGGTTGTAGTGGGCTCAGTTTTAAAGCTAAAGCAAAGATACTGGCGTCATATAAAACTAGAAACCTAATGAATTCATTGATACAACCATGTCTTACTAGCTTGTCGGGAAGGAGGCTAAATAACGCTCTAAACTTGCACTTCATTTTGGTGAGGAAAAACTGTCATGGCCATTTTCAAAAGGGTCCCTTGACCTCTGACCTCAAGATATGTGAATGAAAATGGGTTTTGTGTTGTTAATTGATTTCCAATAATAAATATATACATACATTTGCATAAAGCAGCACATTTGTCCACTCCCATGTTAATAAGAGCATTAAATACTTGACAAATCTCCCTTTAAGGTGCATTTTGAACTGCTAAAAAATTAACTAAGGACAATAACATGATTAATCGCAATGAAATACTTCAATCAATTAACAGCCCTAATTAAAATGCATTAGTAGAACATCCTTTATTGTTAGAATTATTTACCAGTTGTATATCGAGATTCAGATTTGTTTATCAGTTATACATTTTCCTGCAGGAGAGCGAAAGGTTATAAAGTTCTAACGCACAAGTCTAACACAGGAAGGAGATTAGTAGAAGGCAAATTTTGAGGAAACCCGGCTTTTGTAATGTTGAAGAAATACTAGAGTTTCTTCGCTTTCCTCTCAATTCCCCAATCACCTTGCACAAAGACAGCATTGAGTCTCCCCTGACACCTGACACTATTCACTTTTTCCAGGCCTGGAACACACAACACTCTACTGAGAGGACAGAATAAGAGAGAATGGCCTACTTGTACAAATATGCAGTCCTGCTCTGTCATGTTACACACACACACACACACACACACATACACACACATATACACCGTGGTATGCTCTAGGTATAGGAGGACCCCGAGGGCACTGCTGCAGTTTTGGAGAAACTGGGACACACAACAATCTCTTTTGCTACCTCTCCGGAAGTGATTCAGGTCAGATTCTCCAGGCACCGTGAGTCAGGTGATCATTATATGTGAAGAATACTAACAGCTCCCGGGTGGTAACTGACAAGCAGGGTTCTGGTTCAGCCTACATACTTGAAAAAAGAAAAAAATACAGTACTTACTGGCCTCTGCTTTCACTTTGTCCATTTCTCCCAGTAGAGTCACTTCTCTGTCCATTAAACTGGAAAAAAAAGAGAGGAGGAGGGGTCATTTTTCTTTACTCACTACAAGATAAGAGGAAATGAAATGAAGTGAAGTGAACGCTGATTTTGCACTGAGATTAAGAGGCAATTCCAATAACACTACACAAAGAGTCAGCAGCACACGGTGGGATCAGAAATACAGCAGCGTCACTGAATGACAATGCAAAACAGCAAGTGCAATAAAATGCAACAGTTAAGCATTAATACCAGGGCTGTCAAAGCTGACGCGATAATAAACACGTTAACGCGAATTCGATTTAACGACACAAATTTCTTTAACGCATTGATGCAACTTGCGATTTTTAGGTTGTAGCGGACTCGGTGTTAAAGCTAGAGCGAAGATACTGGTATCATATGAAACTAGAAATCCATTGGTACCAACCATGTCATACTAGCTTGTTGTGAAGGAGGCTAAATAACGCTTGAAACTTTCGCAAAATTTTGGCGAGGAAAAACTGTCATGGCCATTTTCCTCTCACAGCCCAAAGAGGTTAGGTTAATTAATTAATAATAGGTGCATTGTTGACTTTAAATTGCCCGTAGGTGTGAATGTGAGCGTAAATGGTTGTCTGTCGCTATGTGTCAGCCCTGTGATGGTCTGTCCAGGGTGTACCCCTGCCTTCGCCATGTCAGCTGGGATCCTGAATAGGATAAGGGGTTACAGATAATGATGGATGGATAGATAGATGCTGGTGCTGATACTGGTGTTCTAAGATGGCAAACTGCAGCAAAGCAAAGCTGTTCACTGGGCGCCAAAAAAAATGTTTGGACCCATACAGCTTTTTAAGACTTGAGACATTTTATGGATCAAATTCTGATAACACAAAGGGTCATTTCAAGGTGTTTGAGTCTCAGAAAAGTAGAAAAACAACAACTCCTCTTTGTAATGCTTGTGTATGAGAGGGGGGGGGAGAAGCATTTTTGGGAAAGTGTGTGTAACATGATCCTGCTACCAACTGTGGCCACTACACCAACAATCCTCTCACAGGCCAGCGTTCTTCTTAGGGGCTTGGTAAAAACATGTTACACCAAGTGTTCCCAACCTGGGGGTCGGGACCCCCCTGGAGGTCACAAAATAAATCGGAGGGGTTTGACCTAGTTCAGGCACGCTGAGCTCTTAACAGTCGTGATCTCTCTCTGCCTCCGGTGCAGCTTTAGGAAGCCTCTGGACAGCAGAGTGTAAGGGTGACTATACTGTGTGTTTAACAGCTGGCTGGGTGTCACTGGCATGAATTAGACTACACCCAGGACAAACTTTGAATCATTCATTAAATATCATTAATGACTGTTATACAATTACTCAGATGCTCAAAGCTGATACTGATAATATTTATTTTCCCCCAGAAAAAAATCCAATAACGTTACAGTGGAAACCGCTAAGAGTGTCTCGTCTGTTCGGGTCAAATTGGTCACTATCAGCGGATGATTATTATAACAGAATTTTTGTTGTTGTGCATCATTTCTCATGCAGATTTCCATCTAATTGACATTTGTATATCTTTTACATGAAGTTATGAAACGGGCCTCTCCGCTATTTACTGGCTCGCTGCAAATTCCTCTGCCTTTTCCCTCACCAAGGGCGAGGCATTACCATTTTTGGCTGGCTCTGCAGCGCAAGGGAACGGTGCCCTTTTTGCCGGGACTCCTCGTTCTCTCACCTGGTATCAACATGGAGGGAGACGGGTGTCGGTCTGTGTGCGTGCTGCAAAGCCGGTTGAGGATCGTCAAAGTTTCACTTTACTTGAAGAGGGCGGCTTCAAAGTTTCAATCTACTTGAAGAGGGCGGCTTCAACCACAGGTGCTTTCTCCCGTACACTTTTGTTTTATATCGAAGAAAATGACTTTCTTTTTCCCGTCATAATTTCAATGTGCACGCAGCATCGGCCTCAGGTATCACGCTGGAAAGCAGGCGGTCCGCGAGGCAAAGTATCAAGGGAGTAAGGGACAACAAAAATTCAACTAAAGTTAGTCTGACATAGTTTTAAAATGTTTTTCCATACATTGTCATGTATGAAAAGGCCCAAAATGAACACTGTAAACGGACTACTTGATTACAATAAGCAAATGATTTAAACAGCATGTGTAAAGGAATGATTCTGTCCCTTTTTGATCCATATATAAGCGATTGTTCTCTATAACCGTGATCACTATAAGCGGTTTCCACTGTGGTTTGTGTATTTTAGATGGTGGTTGTTTGTAGGTCACAGAGCTGAAGGTTTCCTCCATCCTCACACAATATAGAGGTTTTTCTAAAAAGCTAAAACATGGCATACGGAGGTTTTCTGTCCATTTTCCATGATAAGTGAGTATCTACTTCTGTACTGGCTGCTCAAAAAGTAGCACCTTGCAATTTATTAAAAGATTAAACAAAGATTATTTTATCAGCGTCCAACGATGTGAGTCTCAGCCATAGAAGAGCTGTCAGAGCCTCATGGGAGCTATACAGTAGGTGTTGAACACCAACAGAACAATCTGTCTTTTATCTTTGTTAAAGTGTTCAACTTTTACAAGGCGGTGCAGTAGTGGTGGGGAGCTAAGAGCGGAGCTAAATGGATATCCTATTCAGCTTATCGACAGGAAAAGGCAGTATCATGTTCCAGCTTTTCAGAGAAAATAAAGAAGGATCTCTCTATGAAAAATACATTGATTGGCACACCTCTTTTTGTGTCGCTTCATGTCGTATTCCCCCTGTGTGAAATTGGCAAATTTCACAAAAAACTCTGAGCATCGCCTTCCAGCAGCTTAATACTTATAAGTATTTTTACAGTCTCTGTTGTAGCTGCTCTTCCTTTTCTTTGTGGTAGTGACTTGCAATTTTCTCTGTTGGACATAGCGTAGCAAAGACGGAGAAATGTTAACCTGCACTTGACCCACGTGTGCGCAGTTTGACAGCAAACAGCCCCGTGATGACAGCCTTCCCTGCTTTCTTCACAGCCATTGGATAAAAGCCAGATTTAAAAAAAAAAAAAAAGCGTCTATCCTGCAGCGGTTTGACTTTTGAAAACTAGAGCCAATGACAGTGTGAGACATCGTCTCAATATGTGGGACGTGGGACAAGGGATAAAAGTGCTGTGCAGTCCCTCGTAAAGTGGGACATCTGGTCACCCTAGGCTGAACACCCATGTGCCATCCTCCTTGTTTACCTTTTCTATTAATTTTTTACGCCTCCAGGCCTCTCCTGGTAACTGTGGTAACCCTGTGTTTAACATCACAACGCTATGCATTGTGGGTAATTCCCTCAGGCAAAGTCTGCAGAAATGCGGAGTTACGGAAAGTTCACGAAGGGCTCAAAATGCCTGCGAGACAGCCCTCGAGCACTTAATGATTTGACAGTGGGACAGCCCTAAACCCTCACAGACTTTGCAAGAACGCGCCTCAAATCTGTAAGTCTGTGAGTGTGGATATCGTGATTGGGCCTTCATAGTGTGACCCCCCCGCCCCCCTGTCGCCTTTCAGTCAAGTAGTGTGAAAACCACCACCAGATTTTAGAAGATTTGTACTCACCAGCTCTGGAGCTCAGCAAACGTCTGCTTCATCTTCTTGATTGAGGAGTCCATCTCCTCCTTGACTACCATCCTGTAGCGAGTCAGTGAGGCGGTGCATCTCTGCAGGTCCTTCACAGAGCGGTCGATATTGGGAGCTGAGGGGTGAACATTGAACTTGATTTAGGCACACGTTAGAAGAACCAGCGCTACCTGTGCCTTGGTAACAGCTCAGCGTGCATTATCAATCATTGGATTCTAATAAACTACATGCAGGACAAGATCATTTGGGAGGTAAAAGGTGTCTAACCCATCTTCTTGACTCCTGACGATCCTTGCTCATCAGTGGCGGGTGGAAATGAGGAAGAGGGTGGATGCGAATTAGAGCCGGGCCTGTGTCGGTTCTTGTTGCCTCTGGGACCCTGGTGATTCCTTCCTCCTTGCTGTAAAGGGGGACTTGGAGCGCTACCTTGACTTTCTGCTTCTGCACCTGTGAGAAGACGGATGACTTTACAACAAGTAAATTAAGTAGTTTTCCAAACTAACTTTCTCCAAAAACTGCTGAAAATAGAGATGAGCCAAATTAGTCCACAAGTCGGTCAGCAGCAGAGTTTTAGGTCGTTTCTCTTTAGATTCTCCAAGTGCAAGATAAGTCACCAAAAAAACGTTTTGACACTTTGAAAGGAAGGGGGATTTGATACGATAATTCCTAGAACTAAATTTGACAATTTGGAATATAGCTATAGATTACAAATATATCCAGCCACAGAGTAACAACAGAAAAGGGCTACGTTCCAAATCGCATACTTTTTCTTTTTACTTTTAGTACGTACTGCAGCAGCTCTTACAAAGTACGTACTGTTGCCTACTTCGTCATAACATTGTGCCTTGAACTTTGACCCTCTTGCTCATATATCTGCTGCACAGAGAATTGTAGGTCAGAATAGCCAGAAAAGCTTGCTGGCTTGCATACTGCAAAATGCGACCAGATGTAGTAGGACATCCTGGTATTTTTGGCACACTGCATTTGACATACCAAATTTTTTTCTGGCATACTAAATAGTATGGTAGTATGGGTATTGGAACACACAGAAGGTATTTGGCCTCACTAAAGAACATTTGATCCTTATTATAACTGCCTGTTCTGCTGTTTGTGAGCTAGTTTCATTCACAAAAAATGTTACCCAATAATTTCAACACACCAGAGCATCAAGTCAGCAGATCGAAACATAACAAGATGTAGTAGTGTCAGCAGTTATATTAGGGGATCCAAACAAAGCTTACTACAGCTCTCAACGATGTGTCATCAGAGATGGGGAGAGAGAACCGATACTTCAATACCAAGTTGATGCCAAAATTCTGAAAACGTGACGATACTTGTTTTTCTGCAGCACCGCAGGTAACGCAGGTAACGCCAGGGCTCGAGACTAACAGTGTCTCGTATCGGAGACGATAAAAAATGTGTTTGGGATGGAGTAAACTTACGGCACATATTTTTTCCCTGTTAATGCCACATTGTGAACAACAAATCCGTGTTGGACGAGAGCTAGTTAACGTTACCCGTTAGCTCTGCGCAGAACTGTGCTGCTTACTGGCTGCTAACAGCTAACGCGAAATAGCTCTCGTGCTGCCGATTTCAACACGGGAGGTGGAATTGACTTGCATGCAGGCTCTGTTCAGTAAAAATGGGTATTGGGTGATAAATGCTATCATTGTGTGTTCAAATGCAGTAGTTGTTTGAGGGAGATGTTTTCACAGCAATATAAAATAGATAAAGAGAGGGAGTTATGACCTGTTTAACTTCCTGTGTATGCAAACGGTAATAAAGTGTATGAGTGTAGAGTGTATGTTGAAGTACATGGGATTTATTGGTATCAGCTACTTCATTTCTGGTATTCCTAATCAGAGAGGCACCGTACTCAAAGTAAAGAAAATAAAGAAGGAGTAGGAAAAGTTTGACATGCACTTCAAATGGTCCACGGTTCAGCCCTTCATCATTTATCAGAGCTGTGATTACCGGTGGTTTCGGATGTAGCGGGTTCAGAGTCCAGCTCGGCTGCATCCAGGGAGGCAGAGTCCAACTGTTCACTCAGAGAATCAAGTGACTCTACGTCTATGACTGATCCGTTGGCATGAAAACCGTTCACCTCGTCCTTGCCCTCCTCGGGCGATATGGCCTCAGGTGGAGCAGGCTCTGCTGAAGCCTCGGGCTGAGGCTTGGGCTTCTTTTTCTTCTTGGGCTGAACATGGAGATATCAATGTCAAACTTCTTTGTGCAAATTATCACTGTTCATGATCTGTATCCGAATCAGAGCGGTGACTCGCAACAATTTCAGTGCACACGGGTAAAGAATCGATTTAAAGCTGAAATAAAAGTTAGTTCACTAGCTACTATTAATGAAGAGCAATTTGAACATCTGATATTAATTGATACAATTACTTTTAAATAGGTCTGACATGATTATGCTTACTCAACCATCAGATATTCAAGATGCAGGCTTTCAGGTTCTCACCTTCTTTTTGCCAGTCACATTCCACTCCTTCAGGATCTCAATGGCGCTGCCTGAGGCGAAAATAAAACAAAGATCATGACGAAGGTGAGTCATGACACACTTAAAACACATCTTAATATCTGCCCTGAGGTGGTGTGTTTAGCTACTGCTAAATGAGGAACAAAGCAGTGTGACGTACGAGGGACAACCGTCTTGTTCTATAATTAGACCTGCAAAACTAAAAGGCATGCAAATGACGCTCAGACTTCTGAATGCAAAGCATGACATGCATGAAAAAAGTTGTTCTGAAGGACAAGTTGAGCGTAAACGATGTGGGTGGCATGCCGGGCCTGACTTGCGGTAAACTAACAATACCTGGGTATTTGGCTCGACAGTTCACTCCCCTTTCAAACGCACATCAACACGCTACTCTACAAAGTCAGGGCAAGAACTGGATGTCCTACACCGTAATAAAGCATATTTTACCCACTCTGCAAAACACACCTTGGTTAAAATGAAAATTCACCCAATCCTGGATTAAGGCGATTTAATCTACAGATTCGCCTCCAAAAATCTCCTCAATAACCTGGACGGCATCTACCATACCGCCATTCGCTTTGTCACTGGTGCCCCTTTCAACACTCATCACTGCAACCTGTATTCTCTAGTCGACTGGCGATCACTCCATACCAGGCGTCAGATCCACTGGTATCAGTTCATTTATAAAACTATCATTCATCCTCCATATCTCCGCTCACTACTTAATATCTCCAACAGTAACCACAGTTTACGTTGTAGCAAATTCATGAGTATGGTCATTCCTAAAGTCGCCACCTCCTTTGTTTGGCACTCCTTCCAGTTTGCTGCTCCCTACGAGTGGAATGAGGTACAAAAGACGCTAAAACTCCACACCCTCGTTTCCTTACCCTCCTTCAATAACTCATTACAAGATTATATTAATTTCACATTCTTGAGGTCAAACAGTGACGTCTTCATACCTTCTAAGAAAGCTTGAACAGCCTTGTCAACGCTGTTCTCAAAATGCTGCAACACCAGTACGATCTCATTGTTGCTTTTGTTGGGGACAACTGCCCTGACAGCACTGATCTGTAAAAAACAAACAAAAAAAAACAGAGCAACAGGGTTTAATATAAAGTAACACTCACGGTGATTCAACAGAGAAAGCAGTGAAGAAGAGGAGGGTCTTGAGGCGGGATTGGAAGATTGGAAGGTCTTGGGGGAGAGCGAGGTCCAAACCCTGGAAGCTGCGAAGGTTGGACTTGGGGGTTCATAGATGGCAGGTTGTTGTGGATTTGAGGGCCAAAGATGGTTGGTGTGTGTGTGTGTGGGGGGGGGCTGCGGCTAGCTGGTGAAGGGCTTTGTAGGTGAGGACCAGGATTTTGAAGTTGATCCGGTGGGAGACGGGCGTGGTTTAGGTGTGTGTGTGTGTGTGAGACAACACAGAGAGCGTAGCTGCAGTAGCATCAGTTATATCAGAACTGGAGTAGTTTGCCTTTTTCCAAACAGTTTCCAACGACGACTTCTCAGATGGTTCTGTGTAACAAACCATCTGGCGGGTCAGGTTAGTTTTTTGAGCTCCCCGACAAAAGCCCCAGATCAGAGGCAAATCGGCGTTGGCTCAGTGCTCGCAAATTAGCTATCCTATGAACTGTTCAAAGACACAAGCCAAGAGGCTTGGTGGTGCGTGGTCTGGCTGGTCGGGGGGGGGTAGTACTTTCTGAAAATACTGGAACTTTTGCGGTGGAGTTTGCAGGGATGACCGTTGCTGATTGGTCAAACACACACAGCGCCGCTGTTTCAACTTATGTACCGCTTCATTCATAAAACAAGGAAGTACTCTAGTATTGCTTTAGGATCATTTTAGGACGAGGGGAGAGCAATTCTCTTTGTTTGATAACATTAAAAGTAAAGTTCGGCTCTGCGGTTGGCTTTCAGACTCATTTTAAAAAAGACAGAGAGATTGTGTGTGCGAGCGAGCTGAGAGGGCGAGCTGCATTTCATTCATTACATCCAACGTGCATCAGTAAATATATGCAGCAGTAAATATCGTCACAGTGAGGCAAACCTAATGTTTTTTACCAGTGTGTTTTTTTTTTTTAGATGAAACAGGCGGACACACTGAACTGCAGGCTGCAGAGTGTGTTTACTGCTGTGACCAACTGCAGCCCTCGTCCCATGTCATGTTGCCTTTTCATACATCAGCGGACTAATTCGTCGAATCTTCGCAGGTCTTTAAACCGCGATGGAAACGCAGACAACAGTGGACTGAAGGAACCTTTAAGTTCTTTGAAGAGTAGTTCCTCGTATGAAAAGTCACAGCTCATGTGTCGCAACACGTACCAAAGTTGTTGTTGGACCGAGTGGAAACTAGATAAATAGTAAAGATGTGGAAACAGGTCAACATGTGTGCCAACGACAACATCAACGAGCATGACTATTACGGTATTCCCGAATCACTTTTAACTAGTTTTTTTTCTTGACAAAAGGTTCAGAGACCTAACATACTCATCTGGTGACATGTCTTAATAGTGTGTTACCTCCTCTTGCCGGTCAGTCATGTGGTGTGAAAACCACAACGGCTTAAAGGCTCCTGATTACAAGAAATAAGTTGTGCAGTGTGAACAGTACAACGATCGGAAGACTTTGAAAGGCGTGTGGTGTGTTAAACTTGGCTTTAAGTAGTTCCATTATAGATTAACAGATTTAAAGAGGACAAGGCTCATCATGAGATTATATAATGTTATGAATTTTTTCAAGGGATTTCAGACACTGATAAATGAACTCCCTTTAAGACAAGGCTGCCTCTAAAACACTGCCTTTTTTCCTTCAGCAATACTATAACTGTTGCTTGTGATCTCACAACTTGCCCTCTCTTGTTTACTGTTGCCAACACCGCCGTGCAGAGCCTACAACTACTGACACTGAAATGTTTGATTTCGGGAGCAGATTAGAAGACACTGATATTACAAAAAACCTACCAGCTCTCTGCACCAGTCATGAACAGTGTGTGTATACGTCTTACCTTCTCCTTCATCCTCTCAGCTGTTCCTCCCTGGGACATGGCCATTTTTGAGCGAGTGTCAAACACCACCCCCGACGTATCTGGAAAAGATATAACAAATAAACACACTCCATTGTCTGCTCAGGCCTTGAATCGCATTTGCACACCACTGTAGAGCATCATTTGCAAAACAAAACAACCACCAGACAGCTTCACAAAGATTCCCTGGAAAGAGACGTCTGATACGTTCATCACGTTATAATGGCAGGCTTGTGCTTGTGAAGCTTTTTGTCTTCATCTAAAGCAAAAAGATGAAATTTGAACAGCCATTCTATATCTACATGATCAAATCAAAAGAAAACTTTCACCTCATTTTCAACTCATCACTTAAGTTGACTTGTGGAATAAGTTGAAAACAGATTTAATTTATTTACTGTAGGCTTCATTTGTATTAAAAACATCACACAATGAGAAAAATGTGCATTGTACTGCGGACGTGGAAGGACGTTTTAATTCGGTATTTAAGCACAGCCACTTCAGTTACCAGCAAAAGCAGGAAGCACTAATGAAAAAGAAACTCTTCACATCTGTGCCTTAACAGTCTTCAATCTGCATCTAATTTAAATAACTATCAATTTTAAAGCTAGAGTGAAGATACTGGCATCATGTGAAACTAGGAATCCACTGGTACCAAACATGTCACACTAGCTTGTTGGGAGGAAAAACAGTCATGGGCATTTTCAAAAGGGGTCCATTGACCTCTGACCTCAAGATATGTGAATGAAAATGGGTTCTATGGGTACCCACGAGGCTCCCCTTTACAGACATGTCCACTTTATGATAATCACAAGCAGTTTGGGGCAAGTCATAGACAAGTCCGCACACAAAATTTAACTAATTGCAATTATTTTGACTGATATTGCATTTGCGATATTAGAGGGAATGATCATTTTTACATCATTATTCTCATTTACAATGAAAAAAGACATTAAAATGATTATGGTGTGATTTTTGCGAGGATCTGTACCAAACAAAGTTGTTTCCTTAAGTCTGTGGAATATGATGATACATGATGTTGATAAGAGTATTACATACTTGGCAAATCTCCCTTTAAGGTACATTTTCAACAGATAAAAAATGTGCGATTAAATATTTTAATTGATTGACAGCCCTAATATACAGTACATACTTTGACAGTATATACTTTTTTTTTTCCAACAAAAGGTCTGAGGTCATTTCTTTTTAAAATTGATAAACAAAAGCCTACAGCTGAGTATGAAAAGTCAGGGTAAAGTCCAAAGATAATCTATGGCCATTTAAAAGACAAGACAGGGGGAAAATGCTGGCACAGCATTCTTGAATTTTTTTTTTTTTTTAAAAAAGCCTCGTAAAAGTTGTTTTTCCTTGTGCATGAAAGTAGGTTAATCTCATTTTAAATCTCCGCAGCATTTCCCTTAATAATAGCTATTCATATTCACTGTAAAAGTCTGTTAGACTACACTCGTAATTTAAGGACTAAATAAATTAACAGTTATGCACACATTTGTTATTTCATCTTAAACTACCTGTAACTTAAACCTTCTTCGACTAAATGCTGCAGCCATTAAAACACAAATTACATATTTCGTGTGTGTGATTGTACATTAAATATGAACAATAAAATATAGATTTTTATTTTGCTAATGTCTTCTTAAAAGTTGATACATACCCTTCTGGTTTTTCTTTGCCATGTTGTTACACAGAAGTATCCAGGAAACGCTTTGTTGTGTACTTCCTCAAGACTGTAATAACACTTCAAATATGTTAAAGATTGTGTTCAAAGGGCTCCGAGAGTGATCGCTTTCACTTTGACTTTTTCCCCGTTAGAGAAGATGCCAGCAAGGCTCACAACTGGCAGGAGGGTTGGAAGAATGAGGTTCGGATCAGGCCTCCACCATTTGGGCAAAGATTTGGGGTTTCCTCTCGTTTCTCCACCAAGTTGATCCAAATCTGTCGGGGAGGGGGGGGGGAGAACAAAATTAAAATGGTTTTGGACTAGAGTGTAGAAAAGACACAAGTCAAACGTAACCGTCACAATGCTGCATGAAGCAGAAATGCACCAATCTCCACGTGTAAAATCTGAAAATATGAATACAGATGAAATCCATTTCCTCTTGCTATGAAATATGAATGAAAAACAGATTTCAATAAGTTATTGTCTGTCTGGCAGAGCATTCTTGAAAAAATCTGCAGTTAATATTGTCTTTGGCAGTAACACTGCATTTAGTTTCGGGGGTGAGGGGGTGTGGGGAGGGGTGGAAGTTAGTAGAGACATCTTTTAAGGGTAGTTCCTTTTTCTCAGTTCTCTGCAGGAGCGGTGGGTGATCGTGTTATATTCACAGTCTGGGCCCTGATGGGGACTGTAAATCCAAGAAGAAGAAGAAGTTGTTTTTTAATAGGCCTGATCAAGAGCTACCTCAAATATTTTGGATTTTCCTACAGCCAAACTCAGAACCGATGGCACAAATGTTTTTTTGCCTGTGTGCCTTTGGACACGTTTGCGCCTCGCAATGTGCTTTTAATTTTCACAACTCATTTTGGTTACTGTAACTGAAACTGCAACTGCAACTGAAACCGAGAAAGATGACTAGCAGTCAAGACAGAAAGGAGTCGTTTATTTTAGGCAAATGTTTCGCCCCAAAATATACCACAGAACTATGAATTCTCTGTTCTCAAATTAGGATTATGTCTGCAGTTTATTGTACATGCAGAGAAATACTTAGATTAAAAGGACACATCACAATAAACAACACATTTCGCCATTTCTGCACTTAACATAGCTGGAAAAGTAACATCAGAAAGTCCCTAAAACTTGGTTTGTCTTGGAAATGATGCCATCATCATGCTGAATAATCAATACTGTGTTACCTCAAACTCTCTTGCTTGAGTCTGCTTTAATTTAGGGCTGTCAAAGTTAACGCGATAATAACACGTTAACACAAATTAGTTTTAATACCAGGGAAGATACTGGCATCATATGAAACTAGAACACATGAAACTAGAACACATAAGGAATCCATTGGTACCAACCATGTCATACTAGCTTGTCGTGAAGGAGGTTAAAAAACGCTCCAAACAAAATTTTTTGCAAGGAAAAACTATCATGGCCATTTTCAAAGGGGTCCCTTGACCTCTGACCGCAAGATATGTGAATGAAAATGGGTTCTATGGGTACCCACAAGTCTTCCCTTTACAGACATGCCCACTTTATGATAATCACACGCAGTTTGGGGGCAAGTCATAGTCAAGTCAGCACACTGACAGCTGTTGTTGTCTGTTGGGCTGCAGTTCTGCATATTTTTTATGCTAAATGCAGTACCTGTGAGGGTTAATGAATTTGTAATTAAACGTGATTATCTATGGACAATCATGCAA
Organism: Sebastiscus tertius; assembly: GCA_916701665.1. NCBI lineage: Eukaryota > Metazoa > Chordata > Actinopteri > Perciformes > Sebastidae > Sebastiscus > Sebastiscus tertius. Next base: position 105,957 of record CAKAOH010039031.1, read on the forward strand.
TTAATCGCGATTAAATATTTTAATCGACAGCCCTAATCAAAAGACAACACAATAAACAACATATTTTGCCATTTCTGCACTTAACATAGCTGGAAAAGTAACATCCGAAAGTCTCTAAACCTTGGTTTGTCTTGGAAATGATGATGCAATCACCCTGCTGAATAATCAATACTTAACTCTCTTGCTTGAGTCTGCTTTAATTATGTCCCCTCTAGTCTTAAAAATGCTTCAACCAGACCTCCAGCAGTCTGGACTCATTTTTTTATGGGCCAGCTGTTTCCCTACTTTAAGAGTTCCCTTTCTGGTTCCTAGAAAGTGAAACTTACAAGCTGTACAAACCCACACCCTCTTGATTAGGACTTGGCGTGCCACAAAGTCCTGGTTCCACCACACCTCTGCAGACGTCAAACTATACATGAGCTCAATCAACAAGCAACACTGTGACTGCAGCAGCCACTCATGCATAACACTAGGATGCATTCTGTTTATCAAGAGGGATGGTGCTTGAGTCTTCAAGAGAGAGCCAGGTGCACTTTGAGATGCAAGAAGAAGTGCAAACTCAGCACTCAAATTAAACTGGTGACTAAGAAGTTTGAATTGAAGAAGTCGGCACATTTAAAAGTATATATATATATATATATTGTCATGGCCATTTTCAAAGGGGTCCCTTGACCTCTGACCTCAAGATATGTGAATGACAATTGGTTCTATGGGTACCCACGAGTCTCCCCTTTACAGACATGCCCACTTTATGATAATCACATGCAGTTTGGTGGCTTCTGTCAGTTTTCATGGAGGTCCAATTTGAGTTATCTATATATATCTATCTATCTATCTATCTATCTATATAGATAGATAGATATATAGATATATAGATATATAGATAGATAGATATCTATCTATATATATATTATAGTTGTCACTATTATGTAGTCATGTTATTTCTTTATATTAATCTTGTCTCTAGGTGGAGGCTTCAGATAAGCCCAGTGGGGTTTTTTTTGCCTCTTCCTGCACTGTATATTATTCATTTATTTTTTTTTGTTATGTTGTATAGTCTTAAATTGTGCAAAACAAATAAACAGTTTAATTAGAAATATTTTCTTCACTTCAGCCAATTATTTTATTTCCCTGACAAACAGGGAGAAACCAAGAGTCTCTGAGTTCAAAGTCTTTGCAGTTAAACATGGAGCACTTCTACTACTAAATATCTTTAATTAAAACAGGTAAGTTGTAGCTAGCTAATCAGATAGTGATCCCTGTCATCACTTGCCGCAGTTTAGCTAACATCTTAAATAATAATATACTAATTCAAAGTCCGTGCAATTGGGCTTGCTGCAGAAGTCATATTAGCCTCTGGATAGCTGTAAAAACAGA
>CAKAOH010039032.1:0-63470 GCA_916701665.1 Sebastiscus tertius
ACTGGGCAAGATCAATATCATATGACTGTGTACAGTGTGTCTGGCTGTCAGGGTGCAAATCAAATTAATGCAAGATTAAAAAGAATAAGATCAAATAAAGTAAAATAAATATAGATAGGTAGATAGATAGAAGTAAAAGAATGATGGCTAAAAGGATGGTGTTTAATAGGGTGATGGAAAAAAGATGATGTTTTAAAAGAGAATAATGGATAAAAAAGGATGATGTGGTAAAGAAAGAAAAGATTTATTAAAAAAAAAGGTTTATGTGTGGATTTACCTGGCAGTCCTTACTCCGGGTTGAGTTTCACCATCTATGATGACGTCAAACGTCTGCGCCGTATTGTTACCACGTGGGGACGTTTTTGCAGAGGAAGCAAAACATCCGCAGTGACGCTGGTCTGTCTGTGAGCATGAAAAATACTTTATAGTTTCTTTTTAACGTTACAAAAACCTCCAGAAGAAGAAGCTGCAACGGTTCCGCATTCAGAGTGACTTTGTGTTGACCATGCCCCACGACCCCGACCCTCCTCCGGCTAAGAGATTCAAGCCGGGGTCCGTTTTCTTCCGTCTGGACAAGAAGAAACCTGGAATGCTGCTGCCTAGAAAGGGAAATGCAACCACTCCGATAGAGATCCAGAGGAAACAGCTTCCCATCTACCAGGCGAAACCTCAGCTACTGAACCAACTGAGACAACTACACAATGCTATCCTCATAGGTGAGATAATAATAACTACATCTACACAATGTTATCCTCATAGGTAAGATAATAACTACACAATGCTATCCTCATAGGCGAGATAATAATAACTACATCTACACAATGCTATCCTCATAGGTGAGATAATAACAACTACACAATGCTATCCTCATAGGTGAGATAATAATAACTGAATCTACACAATGCTATCCTCATAGGTGAGATAATAATAACTACACAATGCTATCCTCATAGGTGAGATAATAATAACTACACAATGCTATCCTCATAGGTAAGATAATAACACAATGCTATCCTCATAGGTGAGCTGCTAGCAGCTACACAATGCTATAGCATTTAAAACCAGGAAAAGACTACAATTATGCCATATTAAGATATCCCAAATCCAAAAGATGATAACTAGTCTCGTATCACGATATTAATATTATATCGATATATTGCCAAGCCCTAATATTTACTGTGTATTTACTGTTCCTGTGCAATGCCTGGATAACCTGCTGCTGTAACACAAGAATTTCCCAATTTGAGATCAATAAAGTATATTTATCTATCTATCTATCTATCTATCTATTACTCTATTATCAAGGTGTGCTCAGAAAATGTCATTTGTACTCTACAGATTTCTAGTGTAGTACCTGAACTCTGTGTAACTCGACCCATTCTCTGTCATACATCAGGGGAGACTGGCTCTGGGAAGACCACTCAGATCCCCCAGTATCTGTATGAGGCCGGCATCGGACGACAGGGCGTCATTGCCATCACTCAGCCCCGTCGAGTCGCTGCAATCTCACTGGCAGGAAGGGTGGCAGAGGAGAAGAGGACTCAGCTTGGCAAGCTGGTATGCACAATAGACATACCTGCTCAGTCTGTTCTTTAAAATATAGGCTTAAATGGGCTCTATGTAAGAATCAGATCATCTGTGGCATCACCTCCGGCCGTTAAGTCAGCCATTTATACATGTAAAAACTTACATACAGTCCCTTTAAAGGTGCCCTGTGGGTTTTCTTGTAAACAAACAAAAGTTCTGTTTACATTCAGTGTCACCTAAAGCTCAATGTGTGTATTCGTGTTGAATGCATTCCCTTCCTTTCTTTCCTGACTTGACATGGTGGTATGTATCAGTACTTCATCAGTTGAAGTCTTACGGGGTTGTAAATCGACAAACTTCTTTCCAGGTGGGTTACACAGTGCGCTTTGAGGATGTCACCTCCTCTGAGACAAAGCTGAAGTTCATGACAGACGGCATGCTTCTGCGCGAGGCCATCGGAGACCCTCTGCTGCTGCGCTACACTGTGGTGGTCCTGGACGAAGCCCACGAGCGCACCGTGCACACCGATGTGCTGTTCGGTGTGGTGAAGACCGCTCAACGCAGGCGCAGGGAACTTAATAAGATTCCCCTGAAGGTAGGACTTCCAGTTGTTGGTACCAATTTATTCCTCAGGCTTTCTAGTTTCATATGATGCCGGGGCCGTCGGAGTGTTAAGGGGTTTAAACATCTCCTTATATTCACCCAAACCCCAAACTGCAGCTTCTTTTTCTTGTGTAACCTGCGCAGGTCATAGTGATGTCGGCCACCATGGATGTGGATTTGTTCTCTGAGTACTTCAACAAGTCGCCAGTACTGTACCTGGAGGGCAGGCAGCATCCCATCCAGATCTACTACACCAAGCAGCCCCAGTCAGATTACCTGCAGGCTGCACTCGTCACCATCTTCCAGATCCATCAGGTAGTGCTTCAGTATCTGCAGAGGGAGAAAATGATTATATTATTAGTTGTATTGGGTTATATTTTTTCTTATGTAATCACTTATGTGTAATCAGTTGTGTTTCCAATTTATATTAAAGCCAAACAATAGACTTTCGTTGCTTTAGCATCAGAAAAACACACAAACCTGTGAGTCAACAGGGTTTTTATACACTGTGATGATTCTTCTTGACACTGGAACAGAACGCGGTCTTGTTTTTCGTTCACAGGAGGCTCCACCGTCCCACGATATCTTAGTCTTCATGACGGGTCAGGAGGAGATCGAGGCTCTGGCGAGGACGTGCAGGGACATTTCCAAGCATCTGCCCGACGGCTGCGGTCCCATGGTAGTCATCCCTCTGTACGCATCGCTGCCCCCAGCACAGCAGCTCAGGGTCTTCCAGCCAGCTCCCAAGGTAAAGGCAACAGGGAGCACGCAGGAGAAACAGACTCGTGCAGACAAAGGGACGTGTTTGTGAAAATAAAAACATTGTTTTCAGACAGATTATCTGAAATCTGTGCACTGCTGTTCCCCACTGCGTGACACGTTTGTTTACTTCATACAGAGTGTCGTCTTTTCTACCATTTTCAGGGTTGCAGGAAGGTCATCCTCTCTACCAATATCGCCGAGACGTCGGTCACAATCTCTGGGATCAAATTCGTCATAGACACGGGGATGGTGAAGGCCAAACGTTTCAATCCTGGTGAGATGATTCAGTCACACATTGTCATAACAGTATTATCATTAACACAGCATTCTATTAAATCATTACACACATAATTATGAGTAGTGCCTTTATTAATCACAGTCGTTTCACATTCAATTATTAGGGCTGTCAATCGATTAAACCATTTCATTGCATGATTGTCCGTAGTTAATTGCGATCAATCGAAAATGAATGACTATGACTTGACCCCCAAAACTGCATGTGATTATCATAAAGTGGGCATGTCTGTAAAGGGGAGACTTGTGGATACCCTTAGAACCCATTTACATTCACATATCTTGAGGTCAGAGGTCAAGGGACTCTTTTGAAAATGGCCATGACAGTTTTTCCTCGCCAAAATTTAGCGCAAGTATGGAGCGTTATTTAGCCTCCTTCTGGACAAGCTAGTATGACATGGTTAGTACCGATGGATTCCTGCATTTTTTTCTAGTTTCATAGGATACAACCTAAAAATCGCAGGTTGCAGTAATGTTTTAAAGAAATTAGTTTTAGAAGTCAAAACAAATTCGCTTTAATTTTGACAGCCGTAGTTTTGATACTTTAAGTATATTTTGCTGACAATTCTTCTGTACTTTACATACTTGTACAGTATATTTTTGTGTCTGTGTTGCTCTGATCTTATCGTACGTGTGTTGTGTGACTGTCAGACAGCGGGCTGGAGGTGCTGGCGGTGCAGCGGGTTTCTAAAGCCCAGGCGTGGCAGCGAGCGGGTCGGGCTGGCAGGGAGGACTCCGGCTGCTGCTACCGCCTCTACACGGAGCCGGAGTTCGACAATCTCATCCCCATGACGGTGCCTGAGATCCAGAGGTACTGTAGCACACCTTTTATTTCACACAGATAATAAAGCTCACTTTGTGCTGAGCTGCAGGAATCTGTTGATTTATTTAGGTCAGTGTGATTGAACGTTTTCCTGCGTGTGTGTGCGCTGCAGGTGTAACTTGTCTGGTGTGATGCTGCAGCTCATGGCTCTGGGGATTCCAGATGTGATGAATTTTGATTTCATGTCCAAGCCTTCTCCAGGTAAGATGCTATCGATCATGAATCACTGTGCACCTCTTGTCATGCAGGTGTATCGTAGTAACCCGTTGTGTTTATCCCAGAGGCCGTCCGCTCTGCTGTGGAGCATTTAGAGCTGCTGGGGGCCGTTGAGAGGAAGGAGGGGCAGGTCTTCCTCACCGCTCTGGGGAAGAAGATGGCAAGCTTCCCTCTGGAGCCCAGATATGCCAAGGTAAAAAAAAAAAGTGCTGGGAAATGCACAGCATTACACTCTGTGTGGAGTTGTGATAGGAAGTGACAGCCTGTGGCCCACAGCACCACATGGGTCACACGCACAACCCCGATAGAATCCGGTCTAACATTTCCCTGCCTTGTTTCCTCCGTCTCACAGACCATCCTGCTGTCCCCCGACTACTCCTGTTCTGAGGAGGTTTTGAGCATTGTGTCTCTGCTGTCGGTGGACACCGTGCTGTATAACCCTCCCGCCCGGCGGGAAGAGGTGCAAGCCGCACGCAAGAAGTTCTGCTCCAGCGAAGGAGACCACATGACGCTGCTCAACATTTACAGAGCGTTCAAGAAAGTCAGTGGCAATAAGGTGAGTAGAGCTGAATGAGTAGGGGAAGAAAATGGATGTGGATGAGCAAAATCCAGACATCAAATGATGTTGCTGAGCTCCTTTTATAATCCGGTATATGTCTGTTGTTGAAGGAGTGGTGTCGGGAGAACTTTGTCAACAGCAGGAACATGGGTCTGGTGAAAGACGTCCAGGCGCAACTCAAAGACATCTGCCTTAAGGTACACGTCTGAAAATCCTTATGAAAACTGTCTATGTCAATGTTCTGTGTAGGGCGGCGTAATATCACCTGAATATCACTATTAACTGTCACATTTACCTCTAACTGTTAATGAAATGATATCTTATTAGATACACCTGTGCATGAGATTCTCCATCCTGAAGTATGGAGGATGGAAGCTGACAAAATACAAAATAAATAAATGACTCAATAAATAAATTAATGTCATTAAATGTAGGCATTAATTAATTAAAATGTGACGTAGATTGATTTAATTTGCTTCTTTATTTATGTACCTTTGTATTAATCCCCCTATTAACTTACTTTTCTATTTAATTTTCCCTTTTTAATTTATTTATATGTATTTGTAAATGTATTTATTTATTCTGGCATTTATTTTTTATTTATTTTTAAATTAGTAAATGTTAAAAGTAAATTGTCCTGAATGACAGTATTATTTTCAGCAAGATCAGCTAAGCAGAAATAAATACTGTACGTTTGGGGAAATAAATAGGGGGAAGTGCAAAGGGGAAATAATAATAAATAACAAAAAATGTAAATAAGACAAATTAATAAAATGGCTAATTAAATAGGAAAGTAAATGAATAGGGGAATTAATACATTGAAGATGGATAAAGAAACAAATAAATAGGAATTAAAATAAAATAAACATAAAAGTAGGCATTAATTAATTGATAAAATGTGACATAAATGAATATTTATGTTTTTATTTATTTTTGCTACATTTAATGCCATATTAATTTATTTATCGAGTCATTTATTTATTTATTTATTGATATTGGCAGCTTCCATTATCCATAAACAAGAAAATACATTTCATATCTTTTGCAACTACCAAAATAAGTCATATTAGGCCTATAAATAGATGTGAATAACACTTTATGGCTGCTATTATCTCATTCCATCAGCGGGATGTTTAAGGGTAAGGAGTGACATTATTTAATAACTACAGTTGTGTAATAGACTGCTGCGTCAACAGCAGCCCATTCTGTCTTATTGATAACTAAATACTGTAACAGATTTACTACCAGTATAGTGAATCACCATTTTGAGCTAACACATCCTGCTCTGCTTGTTGATCTATCAGCTCAATTTGAAGATGGAGTCTTGTGGGGCGGAAACGGGGAACGTCCGCCGCTGCCTCGCCCACGGCATGTTCGCCAACGCCGCGGAGCTCCAACCCGACGGCAGCTACTTGGCTCTGGACACCCACCAGCCCGTGGCCATCCACCCGTCCTCCGTCCTGTTCCAGGCCAAGCCGGCGTACGTGGTCTTCAACGAGCTGCTGCACACCTCCCGCTGCTACATGAGAGACCTGTGTCTGGTGGACGCCGACTGGCTGCTGGACGCGGCGCCAGAGTACTTTGGCCGCAAACTCCACCCCAGCAAGAGCTAACCTACGGAGAAACAGGACTGAAGTAAATCCCCGCAAGGACACCTTCCCTTCCTCAGATAAACCCAGTGACAATAAAGCTGGGCAAATCAGAACAGAACGTTTTCTGTGTACTGGATTTCACTACCTCCCAGTTGACAAGCATTTGGCATGTGTCACTGCAGCAGAAATCTGCATATTGAGGCCTCACAACTTTGACTTCCTGTAAGACTGTATTTCAGATTTTATAAACTGAGTTTCTTCTGCCTGGAAGTATCTCATCTTGCCATTTGGCTACCTGGAAAAGCAAGTCTTTTTGAGATGTCATGCATCAATTCTGTCAACATTTGCATGCGTTTTAACAGCACAGATAACCTCACAGGGGCGCAGTAAGATGATGTATCTGTTCATTCCTTCTTAAAACTCAAATCAGACTTAATAGAATGCTACTCTCCGTATGTTCATCTAGGGCTGCACAATTAATCGAATACTAATCACGATTTTGGCTTCCCACAATTAAATGAACATGGTCGACTGCGATATTGACGTTTAAAAAGCTCCGCTCGTAGAAAACTCTGCTGCATATTAGCCGCCGCTAAGTGATATTTCTATGTCGCCGGTGGGGAAGTTCTTCAGCGTGAGTGAAGAAGACATAAAGCTGCAATTTGTCACAACTGCAGGCCCAAAATAAGCCATGGAGGAACAACCTTACAGACATCTGGAACAACTAACTTAATCAGAAATGAATTATATAGTAATTCAGTCCCATGATGCTGCGCAAAGAGATAACAGCGACTGGCTCGTCTGCTGACAGCACGGAGCTAAAGAGCTAACGTTAACGGACCATCCATAGAGTTACATTATGATGCGTTCAAGCTCTGCTCAGTATGAGTAAATTGTAGTTTTTGGCGAGAAACTGGAATAAATCCAGTTGTTTGAAGGAGGTGTTTTCACGGCAATATAAAATAGATATTAGAGTGAGAAATCTGACCTGTTTAACTTCCTAACACTAGCTCTAAGCAGCTTATAATATATAATTATATTAATCAAAGCAAATATTTGAATAGAAATACAATCACTTATTTCCTAATCATTTGAATTGTGTCTGTTTTATGCAAATAACCACTATAGATAACAATAACAAGGTAAACATTTTGAGTTTTTGAAGGTTTACTCTGACTCAGGGACTGTTGAAATTATTTTTTGGGATGGTGGTAAACCCTGCAGCTTCAGCCTGTGAAATACTTTCCTGAATGTTGCGGCTGTAATCCAGAGTAGGAGAATAATACACAACGGAGAGCAGACGGGCAAAAGAAAAATGCACTCAGGTGAAAAAGAACCTAAATTTAAGTCTACATTAGCAGGAATGTAGCTCAACATGGAAGTGAAGAAATATTTTGTCCCTAAAATGAATGAATAATTGCGATAAGTCATCTCAATATTGATCAAAATAATCATAATAAACGTTTTGGCCTTAATCGTGCAGCCCTACGTTCATCTCACTAAACGTACTTAGTTGTTAAGCCACCCACCCAACCAGACTGGTGGTTCTTTTCAGTATCATTTTGAATAATAATGAGGAGAAACGTTATCTTCTCAGAAGCTCAGTGCGGTCTTGTCTTAAGCTTTCCCACCGTGTAGTATTGGGTTTATACAAAGTGTTCTTAAAGGGTTTTATATATGCAAGGACGGTAGATTTGCCTAATCTATTATGTAAATACAAGAAACTATGAAAGAGTTAGAATATGAGGTTTTTACATGTCACAGTGACATGGCTTCACTTTTATAATTACTCTACATGCAGCACTGGTCTTGTCAGCTTGTGCATGCCTCTTTTTCCACATCTATGATTGTATCACCAGTTCCACAAATACACACATCAGGAGAAGTAGCATGCCTTATTCTCCTACAGGTTTTACTGTACGTCACTCTACAGCCCCCACACAGACCAACATACAGACGTATGCTGACAACACATGGATGCAATGCATGGAGATTCTAGCTGACGATCTGGTCCCTCAGGTCTTTCATACTTTGTAGAATGTAAATCACACCGTGTTTAGGAAATAGGATGGATGCTCCTCTTGTCTTTTTTTTACACTGGACTCAGGATTGTACAATATATACTTTAACCTGAATAGATTATATAAACTGTTTCTAACTCTTCAAAATACCAAATGCATCTTCATCAGAGTATGTTACAAAGAGGTTGAGTGTTCAGTGTTTGACTTGATCATACTGCTCATGGAGTTTATGAGACTTTTTTTCAGTCATGCACAAGATCTGCATGTTTTGAAGTTTGTAAGATTAAATGCACGCCTTTGATTATTTTATTTTGAGTATATTTAATATGCTTTGTCAAATTCTTACATAATCACTATTGATATCATTTCCAATAAAACTCCAGTCACTGTCCCACAGAACAAGTCTACATGTGAGCGTTATAAGATTCAGAGGCACGGGAGGGTTTTTCCACTGTAACGGTCCCATAGTCCACTGGTTCCCAACCCGGGGGTCCCGACCCCCACTAGGGGTCGCCAAAGCTTTGCAGGGGAGTCGCAAGGCCTTCTTGATTTTAAGGGGTGTAAGACAACTTTTTAAACAAATGTACAGTTGGCCTGTATCTCAGCACTTCATTCATTTCTGTGAAGAAAACTAAATGAAATGAATGATTTTTAAAGTTTATTATTCTTATTTACGATATAAACAGGATAAGGGGTACGGTGAAGACCTGAACACAAAGCTATATTCGCAGAACCTCCACTCTTTACTAAACAGCCTCGTGCTGCATGAAGATAAAACAACCAAAGAGCTGATGGAACAATGGACAAGCGTCCAAAGCGAAGAAAGCACTGAATTTGTATGTATTATTGTTCAAATAAAAAATACATAATGCAGACATAGAAGTGTATTAAAAATAGCAGGAAAACTCATCTCTGATTTAATATTCACAGGAAGTAATCTGCTCAAAATTCATCCAAATGGCTCATTTTACACAAACTTCCTGCAGTTTATGGCGTTTACTATTTGGATAATTGTACAGTTCATCAGTTGTTCTGTACTGTTATTGTTATGCATTTAATAAAATATAATTCCATTACTGTCATTGGACAGAGTACAACGAAATTAAATAGCAATCCTAACAGTGCATACACATCTATTCAACAGTAGTGCAAATAAAAAATAGTTATGATAAATAGAAAAATACATTAATATGTTTGCTTGACCTATAAAAACAGTAAGATATTGCACATCAGATATTGCACGTTGCTGAGTTGTAATGGCTCTTTATACACAAGTAAAAAATAAATACAGCTCTAAATACAGGAATAAAAAAGTAAAAAAGGAATAACCAAGGTGCAGTTGGAATGTAAACATCTGCAGCTCTATATATACATACAAAGGGTACAGTTGAAATGTAAAAATGTAACGTTAAACTGTAAATAATATAATATGAAAATATCCATACAATATGTCACTTAGTCAGGGGTCGTCAGTTTACTCAATAATAGAAAAGGGGTCCCTTAAGGATAAAGGTTGGCATATGCCATAGTCCATATCTGTTAAAGAGCAGCTGTACCATATCAGACCTGAAAACATCAATGAGTGTTTTGGATGTTACAAAAAGCATAAATCCCTCCTAATTCCAGCCATTGTTATTCAGTCATAGACAGATTATACTTTGGCGTGATGTATTGATGAAATAAACAGAACATTGAGATATATTTTACTTAATATGATCCAATGACAAGTGATACATTTATTTCACTGATTTGTTTTATTAAGGTGTCCTTGGTTAGTTGTTTGAAAACAGCTCCATCTTCTGGCAGCAGAGCTTCATGTCTAAATGATGCAACTGATTCACCCCATTGCACTGAAAAACACTTTAATGATGCAACCTCTCCCTGCAGGATGTCTGCTGTAGCTAGACACTGATTTATTGTTATGGATTTTAGATTTGATGGTGCAGCAGATCTAGTTGGTCAGAAATCTGATTGTATGAGATTATATGAGAGACACTTTATCCATGTTTATATTGATGTTGCAGGTGCTGGAGGGAGCCACATGGGGAGCTGTAGGCCAGAATGTGACCATACACAGTCTGTGGTTGTGACAAGCCATTACCTAAAACTTTAATATATATGTATTATATTTTATGTACAATATTTTTATATATATACATTATATTTTTACATTTTAACTGCACCCTTATCTCGAACTGCAGATGTTTAGATTCCAACTGCACCTTAGTTATTCCTTTTTTACATTTTCATTCCTGTATTTAGAGCTGTATTTACTTGTGACTTTAGAGCCATTACAACTCAACAACGTGCAATATCTTACTGTTTTTATAGGTCAAGCAAATTCATATTTTTCTATTTCTAATTTTTAACTTTTTTTATTTGCACTACTGTTTAATAGATGTGTATGCACTGTTAGGATTGCTATTTAATTTCGTTGTACTCTGTCCAATGACAAAAATGGAATTATATTCTATTAAATGCATAACATATATATATTTATATATATATATACTATTTAATATATATATGTATATAATATGTATATATAATATTTACGTGTATATAATATATATATATAATTTACTTTATTATATCATATTATATTATACCACTTATTCATATAACTGTGGTCATATTTGAGATATTCTAAAGACACAAACAATAATTTAGTTTTATTTCTTGTTGTCAAAGTACTACTTCCGGTTTGAAGGTCATAGTTAAGATAGGTCAATGTGTCCTTCCACACGTGTTGTCTGTGATCTTACAGAAGCAGCAGTAACAAGGAGCTAGCTGGTGGTTGTCTGCTGTCATTCTCTAACTTATATATCTTTAATATATCTCTACAATCATGTTAAAGTCAGTAGTCCGCGCGGTGGGAGCCGCTGTCCGCCTCTCTTCAGCCTCCACCTCCACAGCCCGAGCTCTGCCGCTCAGCTGCCCGAGTCTGTGCGCTCCCAGCTCGGCCACAACGCGGCCCTTCACCCGGTCTCTCTGGATGCTGAATAACAACGGAGCCTCGTCGGGTTACAGACCCAAACTGTTCTCTTCTAAAGCCCTGAATCCTTCGGTGTCGTGTGGATGTGGAGGACTACACACAGAAGGTAATGTTTGATGGAGAAGTTAGAGATAAGATAGTTGAGTATCAGGCAGTATTAGACAGCATCCTCTCACTGTGAGCAGCTAGCATTCATTCACCTTGAAACACAGGCTATGTTCAGCTGTCCTCACCAGAATCAGTACAAAGATAACAGCCTAAATAAAAAAAAAGAAGAACTGAAAACTCATAGAAGTGCTATTTAGTGTGGTAACGTCATGTGTTACCAGGTGAAATAGCATGAGTGTCCAGGTGAAGGTAAAGGTCTATCACTGGAAGACTGATGAGCACTGATGTGAAGCATCTTTGACATCCAGTGCAATTTATTACTATTTATATTCACAATTGCAATAACACAGTAACATTATTTAATATTGATCAGACTAAGTTAATCATCAGCCTGTTTTTTTTAATTGCCTAAAAATTAAATTAAGCTAATAAAACAAAAGCATAATAGCACTGTGTGTACTAACTACGTAAGCTAACATCAGGACTTACAATACATTCATACTTCCTGATACGTATATGTTCTTAATATGCCCTTGTACAAAGTATTTCCCTCTATAATTGTAATATAACTTATTATTTTAATGGAGCTTCCCAGCAAAAAGTATTTCACACAATTGTACCTGTATAACCGGCATGACAATAAACATCTTGAATCTTGAAAGTTAAAGTTGTCAGAAGGGGATACTGTACATCCTCTTGAGATATCAAACCAAGAGCACAGGCTAGAAACATGGTTATGAAGCCTTATAGTCATGCCAGCTGGAGATTGAGAGGAAATGTTGCCTTGAAAGCATACTTGCCAACCTTGAGACCTCAACAATAGGGAGGATTCAGAACCAAAGCAGGAGGTCTGGGGGTCTTCCCCAAGAAAAAAGTGAGTTTCAGAGACTTTGTTTCCTGCATTCTGTACAGTACAGGTGTACAAGTACACTGCAACAGCATTTATGTTATATAGGCCTACTTTTAATTCTCAGGAAAGAAAACTTTTTTCCCCCTGTATGAGTATTTGGCCTAATCCCAATGTCCACACTCACAGACTCACAGACTTTGAGGCGCGTTCCCGCAAAGTCTATGAGGGTTCAGGGCTGTCCCACTGTCAAATCGTCAAGTCCTTGAAGGCTCTCTCGCAGACGTTTTGAGCCCTTTATTTACACTTTCCTTAAGTCTGCATTTCTGCACACTTTGCCTGAGGGAATTACCCACAACTCATAGCGTTGTGACGTTAAACACAGGGTTACCACGGTTACCAGGGGAAGCCCAGAGGCTTAAACAAAAAAACAAAAGGGTAAACAAAGAGGACGGCACATGGGTGTTCAATCTGGCTTATTTAAATTTGCAGAGAAACAATAACATTGAGGATTTAAGATGGTACATAAAAAACACATGAAATCAGAGTAATGTCAGCATTAGACTATATTACACACCTGGTTTATTCATCAACCATTCTTTTAATTTTGCTTAATGAAGTTTGACAAAAACAAGTAAATTGACTTTTTGACAGTTACCTCTCGTCTCGTAAGGCCAGAGCCTGGAAGGCGTTCAAATCAGGCAGTTAAAAAAACTAAAATTAAAACCCATAATTGGCGTCGTCAAGGTAACGTGATATGTCGCTGCAAAGTGCCGTCCCATTCATATTTATACCATTTCAACCAACTCAACCATTTACCAGATGACGTCCTTAAGGGTTCAGGGCTTAAAGCCTTAGGGGGGACATTGGGATGCAAGCAGCTCTCCTCCGCCGGGAAAAAACACTTGGTGTAGCTCTATTGTCGTGTGGGTGGAAACAGTAGGGCTTATCCATGCTGTACAGTGCCAGAAACATGTTGAGATAAAGTAAAAATGGTGTGAAAAATTGCTATGAATTGGGAGAAATGCAGGAGAATTGTGACCCCGGTAGGAAACCGGGAAAATCGGGATGATTGGCAAGTATGCTTGAAGGTTTCTGCAGGCAGTTACAATCCAGTAACCTGGGGTAAAGCCAAGCGATTGAAACTTGCAAAGACTGTACTTTACACTACATAAATTGTCATAATTGTATAACGTGTTATTTCTTTTTAAACAGGCGACAAAGCATTTGGCAGTTTCCTGTCCGACGAACTCAAAGAGGAGCTGAAGATCCAGAAAAGCAAAACCCTTCCTAAGATGTCTGGAGGATGGGAGCTGGAGATGAACGGCACAGAGGCTAAACTCACGAGGAATGTCGCTGGAGAAAAGTAAGGCTGGCGCAGTCGGTGATTATGCAATCTTTGTTGACACCGTGGGCACTACTAATGAGCTCTTGACCTGTCTGCCTTTTACAGAATTACTGTCACATTCAACGTCAACAACAGCATTCCTCCTAACTTTGAGGAAGAGGCAGATCAGGGACAGCAGAAGCAACCCGAAGAAGAGGTGAGTTACAACAAACCTGTTAGTCACCTTACAATATTAATGTGAAATGTAAGCAGTCATGACTGCATTGCCCTGGATAACTGTTTAATTAAAACACAAATTGACTGATTAAAGCAGTTAGCATTAAAATATGATTTATAATTTCTTTCCAGCCAGAAATTGTGTCGACGCCCAACTTTGTTGTCGAAGTAACAAAACAGGCTTCAAAACATTCCCTGGTGTTTGACTGCCACTTCCCTGAAGACGAGGTGAGCACAGACTGCATTGATATACACAGACATACAGTATGACATTGACAGCAGCAGCATGTCGCTGACTCTCTCACTCTTACAGTCGAGTAAATAGAAAATCTGGATTTGCGTGTTGTAGGTGAGTCACGGTGAAGGAGAAGAGGAGAGCGACATCTTTGCCATTCGTGAGGTCAGTTTCCAGCCGGAGGGAGACACGGAGTGGAAGGAGACCAGCTATACGCTCAACACAGACTCTCTGGACTGGGTAAGATTTGAGACCGTAAACAGAATAATAATACACATAATAATAACAGTTAATGAAGCTGATGATAGCTGTGTGTAACACGAGTCCTTTAACTAGGGATAGCGATACTCTTATCGGTTCTTTTTCATTTCTAAATAATTGTTTTTTATATATACTGTATACATTATTAAAAAAAAGAATAAATTCAGAGCAGTATTAGAATTAATTTATATTTTAAGTATAACTAAATGTTTCTAGAGCAGCAACAGTAAAGTTTACAACAGCTAATCACTATATAAACTCAATAATATCTTACTGGGAACTAATCTAGAATGTCAATAAAATAAATAATATTCCTGAGTGAAGTAGAAAGAATGAAGAACACAGACATCAGTCAGTATCAGTCCGTCCTCCTGTCCTCTGTCCTCCTGCGCGCTGCAGCGTGAAATAAATTACACCAAAACGTTAAAAAGTACAGATAAAAGAACCGATAATGTCAGAGTTTATCAATAATCTGATCTTTATTAATTTAGCACCAGGTTTTGGTATCCATCCCTACTTTTAACTGATGACAACTTCCTTGCTGTTGTTTTCCAGGCCCTGTACGACCACCTGATGGACTTCCTGGCTGACCGGGGGGTTGACAACACCTTTGCCGATGAGCTGATGGAGCTGAGCACCGCCGCCGAGCACCAAGAGTACATCAAGTTCCTGGAAGATCTCCAAAGCTTTGTCAAATGTAACTAATGTTAGATATATAAGCCCAGTTTCACTTTTCTTCAATACGCATCCTGGCACAGTTGGAGGTATGATAATCCAGCACTGACTGATTGATACCTTTGGCACCGTAAAGAGACTGATGATTACTTCCTTTAGTGTCTGTGACAGTGAGCCATGTTGACAGAAGTTGTCACATTAGCACTTGGCTGCAGATGTGTTCTTTATTAAAATGTGACTTTATTTTTTTCAGTAAGTTAAATAAGATTAAATTAAGTATATGAAGGTCATAAATAATGCAGGTCAGAAGCCGTCTTTATAAGAATGGTCTCTCAATTTTAGAGATCCTGTCTTAACTTCAGCGGCTTGATGAGGTCCAGTTAGTATTTGTGAATGTTCAACTAACCTAAAACCAATAAAGGGACAATCTGTCAAGAAAAACAACACAAAATGAAACAGTTTACAAAATCAATCCTCACTTCAACCTACAGTATGTGACAGCTTCTGGTTGTACAGCTCCAGTCTTACTTCTAGCTGGCTTGGCAAGAGAGTTCATGTTGACTAATATTGATTTGTCTCTGTCAGACTATAATATGTGAAGTCTCAATTTGAATGGTCTTCATAGAATGAAAGATCAGTGTTCAATAAAACAGTTTGATATTAATAAATGATCTTTTGGGGTTTTTAATGCAAAGTAAATCAGATGTTTGAAATGCAGAAGTGGCCAAATTGCACTTATTAGAACGCAGCAAAAATACTAAAACATATAAACCTTTATTATGGATTTAGCCTAATTTGAGACTAACACAATTTTAACTTCTGGGTTACTGGCCTAAATTAAACCAAGTGTAAGCTAAAGTTAAAAAAGCAGAATATTTCTATATGATCAAGGATAAGATGTGAATGTTAAAACATGCAAGTCAGGTCAGTATCTTCTCTAAATGTTCAATTGGCAACATTTTCTCTGTTAATCTTAGGTAAAAGTAAAAAGGAAATTAAACATTGCACATCACAGTATGAGTGCACATCTCCAGACTCAATCAAATATGTGTAGTACCAGGCAAACCAGCATTCTGTATATACTTTATCACAAAAGCAATACAGTCTTCCAAACGTCAAGTCTTTTCATATGAACTTGTTATGCCTCCACGCCGACAGCAGGTTCGTACATCCCATTCTCGTGCCGTGATATCTCAGGAACGCCTTGAGGGAATTTCTTCAAATTTGGCACGAGCGTCCACTTGGACTCAAGAATGACCTGATTAGAATTTGGTGACCTCACCAAACACATTTTTTGGCCATAACACAAGAATTCATATGCAAAAACACTTCTGGCTGCAACGCCAGGAACAGAAGGAGAGATTGTGACCATATTTCACATTTGGTTGGATACAGAATTGGACACACGTCTCGGGTGTCCACCTTGAAACTGTGGTGATTGTGTAGATCTTCAGTTGAAGATGAAGCGTCCACATTTTTGAATTTGTAGCTTCTTTGCAGCAATAACCACATTTGAAGCATTGTCTACTGTCAGTGCTACAACTTTGTGTTCTATCAGAATCAGCTCTACTGGCTCATAAGTATGTAATCACATTTAAGCTGTGCGTCCCCCGATAGTGCTTCTTTGTTGAGCTGCAGTGAGGTGAACAAGACATTTTGTTATAAAAAAGACTCACTTGATTTAACCGACTCAAAGTTCAGAGATAAACTTTGGAATATATTTTTACACAGAGCGAGAACTGTGAGAAATAATTACCACAAGCAAAATGTACATATGGGCACCTGACTGTTGTTTCAGGACCAAATGTGTTAACCTATCCTTCATGAACAGTACTTGAGTAAATGCACTGAGTTATTCCCATGTTCGAACAAAGCGCAGCAAAAGTGCCCTCTTGGATGCCCCTATGGTAGATCAAATATGATATGATATATGATCAAATGTGATGAAGTGCCCTCTAGGGAGCCCTTCCAGTGGAGAAAACATGATAAAGTATCATCTAGGGTGCCCTTCCAGTGGGGAAAATGTGATGAGGTGCCCTCTAGAGTGCACTTCCAGTAGAGAAAACATGAGGTGCTCTCTAGTGTGCACTTCCAGTAGGGAAAACTTGATGAAGTGCCCTTTTGGGTGGCCCTCCAGTGGAAAAAAACATGATGGAGTGCCTTCTAAGGTGGCCTTCGCATGGAGAAAACGTGATGAAGTGCCCTCTAGAGTGCACTTCCAGTGGAGAAAACGTGATGTTCTAGGGTGGTCTTCCAGTAGAGAAAATGGGATGAAGTGCCCTCTAGAGTGGACTTCCAGTGGGGAAAATGTGAGTAATTGCACTTTCTAGTGGAGAAAACGGCCTTCCAGTGGAGAAAACGTGATGAAGTAACCTCTAGGGTGTCTTCGAGGGAAGAAAACGTGATGAGGTACCCTCTAGGGTGCACTTCCAGTGGAGAAAGCACAATGAAGAGCCCTCTAGGTTGGCCTTAAAATTGAAAAATCATGCTGTGCCATATAGGCTGCCCTTCATGCTAGAAAACGTTCTGCGTGCTGATGCCCCACCACCTGCAGTTGGTGCCCCTTTTTTTTCTGCCCCTGCCCCCCAGAAAGCCTGAGTCCGCCACTGTTCCAGCTAATCCCAGCCTACTATGAGTAGAATATTTAGAATATGATTTTTTACTTAAAAATGTAGGCCTACCACCTCAAGTATTACATAGTAAAGTCAGGATTTCAGTCAGTAATAATAATGATATTTCCTGTCAGGATTGGTCTATTAATAATTACCATCTTCAGTGATGAGAAGGACTTTACCACCACAGGAAGTTGACTTAATGATAGTGAGCTCTCTTTCACAACAGTCCGCACATACTGTCCACAACTGTGCTGCTGAGGGACACAGCTGTCTCTCAGAGGACAGATGAGAGGCCTCGGGAGATATTGGAGTATCTGAAGGAGGAGGAGGAAGAGGAGGAAGAGGAGGAGGAGGGAGTCAGTTGAGGAGAAAGTTCACAGTTTGCCGGACAGTCAGTCAACACTGAGTGAAAACGCACCATGGAGGCCAAAGGGAGAGTTTGTTCAGCCGGACAGAACCAGCAGCTCCAGGAGTCCTCGGACTCGGACTCTGAAGGAGGTGAACCGGTTCGGGTGGCCTCATACGGTACCGGACCGTCCACCTCCACCACCGGGACCTTCCAGGTGATCCACAGCGGACACTTCATGGTGTCTTCCCCTCACAGTGACTCTGCTGCCCGCAGGAGGAAGAGCGACGGCGGCTCCATGAGACTGGACTTCGACACGGTGAACCGGACCTGGTGCCAGACGTACCGGTTCGGTCCACTGAGCTCCGGGAGCCTGAGCATCGACCCAACTCTCACCCGCCTCTTCGACTGCATGTCCCTGGCCTACAGGTGGGTGCATCTTTTTATTTTTTTTGCACATATATACAGCTGCACAAAATCCAGTTAATGAAAAAAAAACAAGAAATGTGTCAGGAGAGGTCAAGAAGCCAACCCCAGGAGGAAAAAAAACAATAACTAAAAATAATAAATAATTTTAAAAATACAACAAAAGTTAAACAACAACAAGAAGTACACAAAATGTGCAGAAAAAAACTAACCAAACAGTGGAAAACAAACCAATAAAAACAATGAAATACATACAAAAAGCAGTACAGAAGAAAATAAAATATATCTAAACATATCAAAAAATAATTAGACATCATTAATTAAGCGTGATGATAATTTCCTTTTAAAATGTCCTAAGGATAACGAGCTCTTGATAACATGTATTTTGGTGTTCCATATTTGTACACCACGATATTATCTCCTGTAGTCAGGGACAGCAGCAGAAACCCTCCTCAGAGCAGTTAGCTGCTTTTTATTTTGCAGATTTTCCTCCTATAATTAATCTGGAACCACCCTTTTACTTTCACTGTTATCCCCTTTATTTCAAAAAGATTCCTTTTCATTTAAATACTTTATTTTGTGCTCGCATGCATCTTAGAAACCAATCATTTTCATATTGTAGTGTTAAAGTATTATTAAATGAATAATAAATATTGACCTGCAGGCTATGATTGATTTTCTTTCCCCCTGCAGTGATCTCCCTCTGTAGTTCATAATTCATTATAAATAAATTATAATAAATTCATTAATTATACATTTTTAATGTTATATGAGCAACAAACTGCCCACTGTGTAGCCTACTACAGGAAGAACTCCACATAAAGCTGTGTTTCAACAGGTTTCCCTTTGTAAACTGGTAGTTAACGTTGGGGGTGTGATGTGTTGGAAGAGGGATTTCGCTGTCTCTTGTGCAACCGCTTCACTGAAAACTGGACTTTGATTCTAGTTGGCAGCACTGGAAAAGATTACAGTGTAACTGAGGGAAAGGAGAGACGATCCTGACACCATGCTTATTTAGGCTTTATTATTCTAATTTATTTCACACAGACACTGTAAATTGAGAGATATAACATCCAGATGTGCATTTTAGTGTTTTTGCCTATTTTCTTTATGAATTGAGTTTATTTTTCTGATTTAAAGGTGCTATTGATAACATTGATACTACGTTCAGCCACTAGATGATGCATTCTCCCTCCCCCGTTCCATTGCATTTACTTCACAACAAGTTGTTGCCAGGCATTTACTGTCGATTTCAGTCATTTATCCATTTTGTTTTTAGCAAAACATTCATTTTGGACCCGCCAAAACTTTTAAAATGATTAATTCACAATCCTAAAAATTTCTTTTCAGGAAGAGCCATACACTATTCGGCACCTTTCTAAAAGCTCTGTGGAGGTATTATTTTTTTTTTAAACTATTCGTCTACATAAAAATTTGATCAATGAGACCTTTAAAGTGTGCTTGAGAAAGTATAACTTTAATCCTGTTTTAACAACTTGTTCAAAAGAGTTACCATCAACCTTTGACCTAAAGAAGACAGTTTTCCTCTGGTGACTTTGTGCCAATTTGGTATTTTTTACAGTTTGATGATAGTTGCACAATAAAACCTGAGCCAGAGGAAGTTACCAGCACAACAGACCACAATACTTGCATTTTTTAAGAAGAGCGTTTACGTTAAGGACATGAACAACTAAAAAGATATAGTCTACTCTCTACGCTGCTTTTTTCTATACAGTATGTTAGGTGCTATATATAAGGTATATACATTATTATGCTGTAGCAAGGAGACAGTATTTGTCTCTGCTCTGCTGCACACTATTTGTCATTAACCCGGCTGCCTGGTGTTAAATGGTTCTCCTCCTAATAGTTGTTCTCAGGAATATGCTGTCTCTGCTGTTTTGGTTGTCACTCCATTAAAAGCATGTTGAAAATGATTCCCCATACAGGCTTCCTAGCAACTCCATGAGCACCTCACATTAGGAGGCCTCTCCTCAGCACTCAGCAGGCTGAGGGACACGGAGAAAAAGAGCAAACAGCCTCACGGTGTGCTGGTGAATAAGCTGATTGGGCACTATTAGTCAAAATCAGGACAGGTTTCTAACAGGGGTGAGGCGGAGAGGCTGCTGAATGTTTTCCACTGTTTCTTCTAAAGAGTATCTAGTCATTTCAGCATGTGTCCCTCTTTCATTGTTTTTAACAGAAGCAGTGAACATTGCCCATTTTCCATAAACAAATCATATATTTGTATTGATTGTGTGTTTTGTCTGCAGTGGTAAGATAGTCTCTCCTAAGTGGAAGTCTTTTAAGGGTCTGCGGTTGCTGTGGAGAGATAAGATCCGTCTGAACAATGCCATCTGGAGAGCTTGGTTCATTCAGTGTGAGTCCACCACTCTTCACCTCCTCTCTCTGATCTTTAACACCTCTCCACTATTAAAGGGATAGTTCAGGTGTTTCTCAGTGGGGTTGTATGAGGTACTTATCCATAGTCAGTGTATTACCTACAGTAGAAGACAGTCGGCAAGCCTCCAGTTTGGAGAATCAGACAGGAGTTACCGTACGGAAACAAAGCAATGTACTGATGTAGATATTTTAGCCACCTAAAACAAAGGCTCACCTAAAAAAATCAATATCAGTTTAAGTGTACGCTATAGTTAGAATATTTTCACTGGTTTACCTTGCTGTCAGACAGCTAAACAGTTTGTTTCCGACAGGGAACCGAAACCGTTATCGATGCTCTCGCATTAAACTGATATAGATTTTTTTTAGGTGTCTATAATACGTTTTGTTGCTGGCCCTGTCCACAGCAGTACATTGCTTTGCTCCCGTGCGGTAACTCCTGTCTGTTTCTCCAAACCGGGGGCGTATCATCTAATGTAGGTAATACACTGACTATGGATAAGTATCTCATACAACCCCACTTCAAAACACCCAAACTATCCCTTTAAAGGAGAAGGACATTACTGTCAAATGCAACAGAAATAGTTAGATAAGAAATCAAAAGCGAAGAACAACTAAGTGACTAAACATGAATTAAGAGTTGAACATGAAGACATTTTTTTTTTCTGTTGAAACAGCTAGAAAGGTGTTGATGGTGTTGCTCTGTGTCTGCTGTGTTTAGATGTGGAGAAGAGGAAGAACCCGGTGTGTGGGTTTGTCACACCGCTGGAGGGCTCGGAGGCCGATGCTCATCGGAAGCCTGAAGTGAGTGATTTGTGTATTTTTAATCGAACCGGGCTGTTGAAGCACAACTTGGCTTATTCTTTTCAACTACACATTGTTCCAAATTCAGTTAATAGAACATGAATGTTTATATGCCTGAGTTTTGATTATTGTATTGTAAACTGATGAGGTTGGGATCTTGGTGTTTCTGTATCCTGTCAACAGGCGATTGTATTAGAGGGCAGCTACTGGAAGCGAAGGATTGAGGTGGTGATCAAGGAGTATCACAAGTGGAGGATTTACTATAAGAAGAGGGTGAGCGCTTATTTTTTACAGAACATAAATTTCATCTCTTTAATATTTTTAACCATCTAAGCAGCATGGCTTACCTATGGAAAGTAATGCACAATGCACAATTGTAATGATGTCCAGTACTTGAGTTTATGACCAAATACCTGCAAAACTAATGACATTCCCATCAGCCTCAACTGTACTTTGTGTTTATTGCTAATTAGCAAATGTTAACTAAGATGGTGAACATGGTAAATAGTAGGCCTATACCTGCCACTGGCATGGCTGGAGTTTATTAGTAACTCAAACTACACACTCTTCTCTTCTTTTCTTTTACAGCTTCAGAACAAGAAGGATGATATTCTATCGATGCTACAAGAGGTATGACAAAGTCCTGCTTTAATATTATTCTGTCTCTTTCTGTAAGTTTTGGAACAACACTAATGTAGACAAAAATGTGATCAAAAATCATATGAAACTAGAAACCCTAACAAACCTTTTTCTGCAAACCATGTCATACTAGCTTGTCATGAAGGAGGTTAAATAATGCTCCAAACTTAGGCTAAATTTTGGCGAGGAAAAACTGCCATGACCATTTTCAAAGAGGCCCCATGACCTCTGATCTCAATATATGTGAATGTAAATGGGTTCTATGGGTACCCACGAGTCTCCCCTTTACAGACATGTCCACTTTATGATAATCACAGGCAGTTTGGGGCAAGTCATAGTCAAGTCAGCACACTGACACACTGACAGCTGTTGTTGGGCTGCAGTTTGCCATGTTATGATTTGAGCATATTATTTTATGCTAAATGCAGTACCTGTGAGGGTTTCTAAATCTCCCTTTAAGGTACATTTTGAACAGATAAAAAATGTAATTAATTTGCGATTAATCGGGATTAAATATTTTAATCAATTGACAGCCTTAATCTTGACCCTTGAACAGCTGGCTTCAGTGTGTGTGTTGTTGACCCGCTAGCATTGTTTACTTCTGAATGCAGTTGCAGCTCAACATATGATCATCAACGTCCTCCCAGCGGCTATTTATAGCATGTGGATTTAGCCTCCCTCCGTTGACTAGAGAGGATGAAAAAAAAAAAAACAGAAACGTGCAAAACAACTTGCGTCATGGCCCGGCATTTGTAGGCAATTGACACATATTGATTGCCAACAGCGACAATACCTCTCACACCCCCTCAGGGCTTTATCTTTATTCAAGTGAAATAGCTGCAGAATTTAATGTCATTTAATCAAATCTGACCTATTTCCAGCGGCGCTTTGTGAAAGTTGAGCGTCGGAGGGGCAGCGAGTGTGACGGTGACGTCACCGCGGCACAATCAAACAAGAGATTGGGAGGAAAACAGGAGAAGTGGGAGGGATGCGGAGAGAAGGAGGGACCCTGGGGAAGCACCTCACTCATGATAGTATTCACATGAGAATGTGACATGTGCCCTCGCTCTCGTCCCACTACTGCCTCGTTCACCTTTGGCATCATCAGCCTTCTGTTTTTATTCACATCTGTGTCATTGGAAGGTATTAACTCAGGTCAAAGATAACATCTGTCTGTCTGTCTGTCCGTCTGTCTGAGGCCCAAACTGTTGTTGTATTGTGCGGCACTTCAAAGGGTTCATATCAGCACGAAGTTAGCTGGTCAAAGATCACTAAACCAGGTTTTTATACTCCGTGTTCCCAAAGTGTTATCTCTAACAGATTACAGTGTGGGGGAAAAACACCTCAGTAAAACCCTGGAGTTGTTTTTGTAATGTTAGTGTTTATTTCATATACTTTCTAACAGGTTTCAGGTCTCAAATGGAGCTCCCCAATGTGAAATTAAATAGACTATATCGTTTTAGCCTCAGCTCCATTCTCCTCCTAAAATCATTAACAATCTGATTTGTGGAAGGCGTCATATTTCAAGACCGACTCAAATGACATACTGTCAGTCCTTGTATTAAACATAGTGAAACAAAGTCCTGCCAAGTTACCAAATCAAGTCATAAATAAAGGCAATAACAGGGAAGCTGTGCTTCAACAGGAGGGAGTGGACTGTACAACCCAGTGATTGTCAAAGTGGGGTCCGGGGCACTCTGTTCGGCGGGTCGGCGAAATAATTTGCTATAAATTATAACATTGTGCTGTATCATTAAGAAGTGTCTTCAGATGGGGACCATTTACGACCAATAAAACAAGCATATTGAGTCATTACCCCCCCACACATCATGTCAGTCTGTCATGAATCACTTCACTCACCATAATGCAAATATCCCAATCAAAATGTTCTGTAGTAATAGCCTAAATAACGATAATGTGTTCTGTAACACTGTTCTGATTAGTTCAGAGCTTTCTGCCAATGATTTGCAGCAATACGATCATTATTTTACCGCTTACTAAAAGTCAGCTTTAGACTGGTCAGATTAAATGTCTGGATTTATTAGGACTATACCGACTGCTACTGTTCATTTTCATCATGTTTTTTCTATATGACTACAACAACCTCCTAAACTATAACAAATAAAGTAATATGTACACATAATAACAAGGGCTGTGGAAGTTAACGCAATAAAATGGCCATTTTCAAAGGGGTCCCTTGACCTCTGACCTCCAGATATGTGAATGTAAATGGGTTCTATGGGTACCCACGAGTCTCCCCTTTACAGACATGCCCACTTTATGATAATCACATGCAGTTTGGGGCAAGTCATAGTCAAGTCAGCACACTGACACACTGACAGCTGTTGTTGCCTGTTGGGCTGCAGTTTACCATGTTATGATTTGAGCATATTTTTTATGCTAAATGCAGTACCTGAGAGGGTTTCTGGACAATATTTGTCATTGTTTTATGTTGTTAATTGATTTCCAATAATAAATATATACATACATTTGCATAAAGCAGCATATTTGCCCACTCCCACGTTGATAATGACAAATCTAAAATTTTGAACAGATAAAAAATGTGTGATTAATTGCGATTAACTATGGGCAATCATGCGATTAATCATGATTAAATATTTTCATCGATTGACAGCCCTCCTGTGTGAAAAGAAATAGCCTGACTCGAGACAAAAGGAAGAGGTGTTTGGCATAAACAATCTCATTTCCGCTTAGTTTCATCTAATCTCTGCAATCTAATTTCTGCATATTTTGCATCTCTGCTTATCTTCACTCATTTCACACAAGATACATTTCATGTAATGTACCATCTTGTTTGCAGGAAACACCTAAAAAAAATGTAAATAATCCCCATCGGAAGTGATGGACATATGCATGTATATTATTTTCTTCTTTTACCGCGGCGGCAGCAGCAGTTTGTGTTGGCAGGGGCCTCAGGTCTTCCTGTTTGTTCGCACGTGAGCGCGGCCGCCAGAATTAGGTCAGGGACAAAAGGCTGCTGCTCTTATTGAAACGGTGAGACATCAAAATAAAGAAATGAACAAAGCCAACATAATGATAACCTGTAAGAGGCTAGTGTTTTTGAACAATATGTCAAAAGTGCTTTTTCATCATGTGCCGCACACACACATACATGCATATGCACAGGACAATCTTACTTCATTTCTACTCGCTCACACTTCTACTCTCCCTCAAAGAAAACAAATCGAGAGGTAAATGAATAAATTATCAGAGGGGATGTCGTGTGCTCGGACGTAATCAAAACGGTTTCCGGCTCAATCTGGGCTTCCCTATAAATGTGGCATCGGACTTAGAAGTGGAGGGTAAAGACAAGGAGAGGGTGAAGCAGAGCAGCTCACACAGAGGGGAAAAGGACCAGCTTCATTTTCTGTGAGTGTTTTACTGGTTTAAGAAGAGTTTGGTCTAGAAAATAGAGGACATGCAACTGCTAGATATGTTTTTTTTTGTGTGTAAATGGATGTAAATTGTGTTTTAGTGAGATGGCTCTGTCATATTTTGAAGGGTTTTTCATGACTAACAACTTATTGAAGGAGTATCTAATCATATTATGTACTGTATGTATTTCTCACACTTTCCATACAACACCAAATGCTGCACACATACAGGTGGGGGAGATCCAAACTCCATCAGTGCATCTCTTTGCCTCTTCAGTCCTATTTGTAGGGAGCCCTCTAATGGATAGATAAGGGAC
Organism: Sebastiscus tertius; assembly: GCA_916701665.1. Lineage (NCBI taxonomy): Eukaryota > Metazoa > Chordata > Actinopteri > Perciformes > Sebastidae > Sebastiscus > Sebastiscus tertius. The sequence continues at coordinate 26,022 of CAKAOH010039032.1, forward strand.
TGACTTGATATCATGGCTGATATGCTCTGTCAGGGTCAGATCTGCCAGGCCAAGCTGGAGAAATGGTCCAATCAGATGTACCAGGAGCCTGAGGCTGAGCCGACGGAGGTCCACATGTTTGACCTGGACTGCCTCCTGTCCGACATCTCCGACACCCTGTTCACCATGACGCAGAAGCCGTGCCCCTGGGCCAGCGACCGACACGACAGTGAGTAGTCAGAGTGACTTTCAGCTGTGACTTTGCACTGGTCTGAGAGCTGCATGATTAAAACTTGTCTTCATTTTCATTGTGCACTCAAATAACTCATGAAACTCATCTTTATACCATCTCTACCATGAACAGGAGCCTAGAGGACAGAGTAAACATTGATTTGAATGGGAATGTCCGTTCTACTCCTATTCTATTTCTATGGATGTAACATACATTCAAGCACCAATCAGATTTAAGGATTTTAGGGGAGACTCGTGGGTACCCATGGAACCTGTTTTCATTCACATATCTTGAGGTCAGAGGTCAAGGGACACTTTTGAAAGCTTTTCCTTGCCAAAATTTAACGCAAGTTTGCCATCACTGAGCCTCTGAACCAACCTCTGAAAGAGCTAATGCGTTAACCAAATTAGTGGCGTTAAAACAAATGTGCGTATACGCGTTATTATCAGGTTAACTTTGACAGCCCTACTAAATTCAATTTTTTTTGGGAAATAAGCTTATTTGCTTTCTTGCTGAGAGTTAGATGAGAAGATCGATACCACTTTCAAACATGAGTGTGGTATCGATCTTCTCATCTAACTCTCGGCAAGAAAGCCAGTAAGTTAATTTCCTTAATTGTTGATCTACCACTTTAACATGATGGAAAAACACAGTTTTGTCACTTGGTGCGGCTGATGGGTCACATTGGTCAGCAAGTCAGCCAAAAGGAACCCACCCTACAAATAAGGAAATTCCCTGTGATGACAGAGAGCACACACAATAAGGCAGACACATTAACAGCTACACTCGCTCACATTTCTCTGTCTCATGTCTGGCATCATGTTCTCTTCTTCCTCAGCGTACACCAGCAATGCTGATATAATCCAGCCAGGTTTGACTCCACTGCAGCCCAACCTGGATGATTTCATGGATATACCAGGTACTCTCTACCCGTCCATCCGTCTGTCTGTCTGTCTGCCAGCCAGTAGGATCTTCACATTTTATCTTAGAATTGCAGCAGATCAATATCCTGCATTGATTTTGCTTCATTTGAGTATCAAATTTCAACAGTTGATTTTTGTCCAACATAGTTAATTATTCAATGACAGTGTGGTACATGTGTGCTTGACTTAGTGCAAAAAAATAGATTTGGTAGTAGATAGTAGACGTAGGTCGGAGGTTGTGCCAGGCTCAATTTTAAGGCTACGGTGAAGATACTGGTATCATATGAAACCAGAAAACCTAACGAATCCATTGATACCAATCACGTCATACGAGCTCATATGTGAATGATGAAATGGGTTCTATGGGTACCCACGAGTCTCCCCTTTACAGACATGCCCACTTTATGATAATCACATGCAGTTTGGGGCAAGTCATAGTCAAGTCAGCACACTGACACACTGACAGCTGTTGTTGTCTGTTGGGCTGCAGTTTGCCATGTTATGATTTGAGCATATTGTTTTATGCTAAATGCAGTACCTGTGAGGGTTTCTGGACTATATTTGTAATTTTTTTATGTTGTTAATTGATTTCCTATAATAAATATATACATACATTTGCATAAGGCAAGCATATTTGTCCACCCCAATGTTGATAAGAGTATTAAATACTTGACAAATCTCCCTTTAAGGTACATTTTGAACAGATAAGAAATGTGTGATTAATTGCGATTAACTGTTTTAATTGATTGACAGCCCTAGTCTTTACATCTTTATTTAAGATTCAATTGATTAATGCAGAGATTTTGTTACATTACATTTTTGATGTGTTGTTGATGCGTAAAAAAAAAATCAGTTCTCAAGTGACACTCCTTCGTTTCTGTGCTGTGTCTGCAGTATTGTTCCTCTGAGGTTGAAGAGGGGTCAAAGGCAGGGTTGAGCCGAGAGAATGGGGAAGTGGAAGAGGATGTATTTAACCTCGACCCACAGCTCTGGCACCAGATATGAGGCCGGGGAAAATAAAGGGATGGAGATGGTGGGAGCGTCTTGATGACTTCTGGTCAAAGTCGAGAAGAAGATAGTTCTGATGGTTACCTAAGAAGATAGTGCAAGTTGCTTCATTTTGAAGTTTGACTTTGTTTGTCTGAGATTTAACAATAGATGCATATACATGCTCCTGCAAGTAATTATGAGGCTACCTTGTGATTTACAGGTCGCTACCACGGCGTTGCCCAGTCTGGGGGTTGTCCGTGTTTTCGTCGTAGAACGTTAACCCTTTCATGGTGTGTTTTCAGTTCATGAAAGTTAACTGAAAATATCTTAATCAGTGTTTGGTTGTACTTCGCTCCACCCTCTTGTGTCACTTTATGGTTGCAAAAAACCAAGATGGCAACGGCCAGAAACCAAGATGGCGGCAGGCAAAATGCTGAACTCAAGGCTTCAAAACGGCAGTCCACAAACCAATAGGGGGCATCACGGTGACTACGTCCACTTCTTATATACAGTCCATGGTGTCCTTGTGGACGACACAAAAATAGCTCCCAGAGGTCAAAAACCTTCACAGGAAACCATTAAAAGGTGACCTCATGTCAGTGTTGAGTTTTAAAGCTTGTTTCTGCTGCCCCCAAGTGGCCAGAACATCTGTTAATGCAGGTTTAAAGAGAATTGGACCAAATCTGAATATGTTTTGGTGCGACATAATTCATTCTCTAATCACTGACTCCTGAGACCTTTTTATAAATTATTATTTCACAATGATACGTCCCTTAGAGAGTGAGAGGCGGGGAAAGATTTACACCCAGGGCTGCTCGCCAAACAGCAGCTAGCCTGCAGGGAGACATCAAGCTGAAGAGCAGGTCAGAGTTTAGTTCCTTGCTCAGGGGCACAATGGCTGCGGTTGTTTGGGCCTTTGTTTTGCTTTCAGCATGGCAATCCAGCAGCCCCGTGGCTACAAGTCAGTCTTTGTAACCCACAGACAACCTGCTGCCCTCTGCTGTAATGTGTGTGTGTGCATGTGTGTGTGTTTGTGTTCTCACAGCGTTGGCAGCGTCCTCAGGGATCAGCTGTCTGCCTCTCTTTTGGTCACAAGATCCAGAGAGCTAGTGAGTGTCTGTCAGAGCAACTCAGTTTAATCTATGCCGAGCGCTTCTCTTACATGGAAATACAGATCAGTAACTTTCTGAGGCATGCCAGTAGTTTCTCTTTACTGAGATGAGAACAAACACACTGGTATGTATTTACAGATTGTGCCACACTTTTCACCTTGTGTCTACAGAGCTTGTGTCATGTTGGATTGCAAATACTGTGTGTGTTCATGATAGCTCCAATAAGCTGAAATCAATTGACTGAAGCAAGTTGATATTTGTTTCCTCAACTGGACAATATCCTGGTTTGAATTCGGTGCCGTCAGATGTGAAGAAACTGTTTTAATCACAGATGGCAGCTGGAGCACAGTCAGTCGCCGGCACGGCTCCAAAAATATGTGACTTGGCAGATAGGAAGAACATACCTTGAATGACCACAGAGTGCTTCACTGCATTTTGGATGGTGACTCGCTGTGTGATGTTTTGGCTCGGTGCTTTTATTTCCTGTTTTGTTGTTTGAATGTCTGGAATGTGATCTCAAAGTGCAGACTGACTGCACTAATAATTCCAGGCTACTTTAAGCCACATCTGTTAAAGAATAAAAGCATGTTGTGCATGTGGTGTCACGAAATTTTCAGGGGGCAAAAAATAACAATCGGAGTCGTCGGAGTCCTTCTAAAGCTGAATCTTTGTCTAGATGGGTAGAGGCAAAATAGGCAAAAGAGTTTTTGCCTTAAAAATTCAAATCTCCAGCACTGATGTTGAAAAGACAAGAACAGAGTAGAAGAGAACGGAGACCTTCTGATGCTGCTGCAGTGTTTACAGATGTATATGTGCATGCTGCAAATATGGTTACTGATTTTAGTATTTTTGTTATTATTCAGTGGGTTTTATTTTCCATCTTTTATTATGCGTTCTATGTATTCTATTTCTTCTTATTTTTATTTTTGTCTTATTTTATCAAGTGGTTTTTTTTCCATTAAAGCAGCAGTAGGTAAGATTGGAGCAAACATGATTAAAAGAAGTTATTTCTATAAAACGCTATACTATATCCTGACAGTAGTGCATGAGATAGGTAATCTGAAAACTACAAAATCTGCAAGATTTCATAGACCGGAGGAAAACAACCAGCTGGAGCCTTACCGTCTCTGAGCAGCTGTCGATCACTCGCAAACTCAAACTAGGCAGCGCTGATCAAATATGAATCAATATTCTGTTACTGTAATACCTATTTCTCCCGTAACATGTTTTCAGAAACATCTTGTAGTGTACTGTTTAGCTGTAAAATGAGAAAGTTTGTGACCCGGCAGCCATGTTGAGATCAGTTGAGGAAATACCGAGCACCGCCCACCAGCCGGAGCAAACTTTCTCATTGGTTTGGCTCAAACTTCTACCAAGATTCCTCTTTTTCATACCATCATTCAGATTTATTTTGGGCAATTTTCGGAAACAATTTCTATCCTTCCAGCTGTTTCAGTGTTTCTTTACACCTGACAGTCTGATGAACTGTGTGTGTGTGTGTGTGTGCTTTTCAGATATCTTTATGAACTACCGGGGCCAGCCCGCTGAGCAGACTGGTTTTGCTGACTGTGGCTATTTTGAGAGCTCACCCAGCACAGCGTTTGCTCCTCTTCCCTCCCCCGTGGTAACAGCTCCTCAGCTTCTTATCGACACCCAGCTGGCTCAGGTACTGCTGCCGTAAACAGCTCCTCCTGCTTGTCACATGTATCGCTGCAGAAATACTTCCTTACCAACTAATAGTGCTATTGTTTCATCTGTAAAATGACTTGAATCTTTCTTTCCAGCCCAATCTGTCATCTGACAATTTGCCGTCCTCATCCAATACCCGGCCAGACCAGACCAGGTTGAGCCAGGACTGCGGTGCATACCACACGTCTAGCATCATATCAGGCGCCATGCCCTACGGACATCAGTCTTACCCCGATCCACCTGTTTCTATAGCGTTCACCACCAGCATCGAGCAGCCGGCCTGTTCAAGTATCCCCTTCCTGTACCCGCTGCCGTGCCACAAGTTCGGTTACTACACGACGACCAGCGTGACCCCCACCGTCATCACTCACACCGCCTCCACCGTGGGGGCCCAGGGCTCCGTGCACCAGGCTCACAGCTACCCTCACACCGGGGACACATACCCCCAGAGTCCCTGCCACTCTCTCAGTTACCCGGCCGGCGTGTCCGACCCGGTCCACGCGGCACTGCCCTCTGTCACCGCGGCCCACTGCTTCTCGGTCCCGGAGCAGGTGGCCGTCGCGGGGGTCAGAGGGAAGCACAAGCAAAAGACGGGAGGATCGAGGACAGTTGGTCCCTCTGTGGCTCCGTCTGGGCCCCCGCCCACTGCACCCACACCAACCAGCTGCCTGGCTAAGCTGCTCTCCTCCAGCGCCCGCGAGCGTGAGTCATTTCTGTCCCTTGTTCCATCTGTAACAACAGTTATTAATCTGAAAAACAATGAATGGGGTCTTGTTTTTGTGAGAAAAAATTAACTTACTATTGTTTTTTGTGCTTTCAGGGAAGCCATCACTTGGATTTGATACTGCTCTAGTGACAGCCAAAGGTCAGAGGTCATCATCTCCCAGCTCCTCGGTGAGTCTGCCCATTAGTATCACAAGAGCAGTGTTCATTTGGGTTGATAACAGGCTTGTACAACAAATTAAATTTGTGTGGTACAAACACAGGGATTTGTGTGCCTAACTATTTCTTGGACTGGTATTTTCTTCTATTTATACTCTATAATATGGTATAGTATGGTATAATATATGGTTAACTTGTCTAATAGTATCTTTAGGAAAAAAAATATTTCTAACAAGGCTCCTCTAAGTCTAGATTGTGTGTTGTTCAGCAGTCAAGCAGCAGCGCGCATGTCGGAGGAGCTTCGTCTCAGCTGCAGCACGGAGCCGGTTGGCCTGCAGGCATCCCAGTGTTGACACCTCTGCACAGCCAGAGTGCCACCCTGGGGCACAGCGGACCCCACGCCAGCACCTCCAGAGGCTCGGCGGTGTCTGCCCTGCTCAGCCACGGCTCCACACACACCGGCACGACCCTCCTCATTCCCAAGACTGAGAAACTGTCTCCGGTCCAGCTCTACGGCACGGACAGGAGCAGCCTGACAGGTACGCCCTCAATGCTTCAGAACACTCAGTATCTGGTAATGTTAACAATAAAGGACATGCTGCTAAGTTGACCATTATACCCCACTACATGTGTGTGCATGTAGCAACAACAGAGGTGAAAGAGAATATGCAGTTGCAAAAAACTCATGTGCAACACATAACTGGGTGTGTTTTTATACCCCAGGTTACTACCCTGGCTACAGGAGTACGACGGAGTATTAGGGTCACATTGAGGGGGAAAAAAATCTGAGATTTCGAGAATAAAGTCATAATATTACAAGAAAAAAGTCGTAATTTAATGAGAATAAAGTCATGCTATTTCAAGAAAAAAAAGTCATAATATTACGAGAATAAAGTCTTAACTTTAAGTGAAAAAAAGTCATAATCAAGTCAGCACACTGACAGCTGTTGTTGCCTGTTGGGCTGCAGTTTGCCATGTCATGACATGAGCATATTTGTTATGCTAAATGCAGTACCTGTGAGGGTTTCCGGACAATATTGGCATTGTTTTCCATGCCTGCACACATTACACATAAACACACACACTACGGAAGTCAAGCGTGGCTAAGAGTCTCACTTGATGGCAGAGTTCAGGAGCTGGATCTCCTCTCTGAGTCTCTGAGTCTCTGAGCCTCGTCGTGCAGCTGAGCTCTCTCCTGCTGCATCTTACCGATGTACTCGGCAGTCTTCTGCAGTGTGGTGGCTTTGCTGATCTGTGCCAGCAGACAGAGGGATTACCACATGTCAGCAATACAGCACAATTATTGAAAATAAATAAAATTAAAAAGGAAAGTAAATAAATAGAGGAATTAATACAAAGGTAAATAAATAAAGAAGCAACAAAAAAACATCAATTTATGTCACATTTGATCAATTATAGAATTTCTACATTTATTTTTGATATTATTTTTGGCTACATTTAATGGCATATTAATGTATTTATCATGTCATTTATTTTATCTATATTGGCAGCTTCCGTCCTCCGCAGTAGAGGTCATCTAATTTCCTTACAAATATAATTAATAGATGTCGTTATCTGTCTTTCTTTTAGTTCATTTCCCAGGACATCCAGGCCAAACGTCACCACCAAACCCTTTAGATAAAGCCTCCAACCCAGAGTCCCCACACTCATGTTTCTCAGGCCACGGAAAGATAGAATCAAGTAAGGTAGGACACACTGTCTCATTTAATCTACATATCTATGTCTTCATATAACGCAGCATGGAATTGAATATTCTTTTATATAAATTTAATCATGTACTTGCTAAATAAGTGCTAAATAAGTGAACAGGAACCTGATTGTTGACCCGGCGTGTCAATCTGGGTGTGAAGTGTGATGTGCATATTTCTACACTGCATATGTTATCTGCAGCAAACAGAGACCAGGAGGATAACTCACATCTCGGCTGAGCAGAAGAGGCGCTTCAACATCAAACTGGGTTTTGACACGTTACATAACCTTGTGACAACGCTCAGCTCTCAGCCAAGCATAAAGGTACTGTGAAAAGACGTGCAGCTGCTTTAGAGATAGATGTGCTGGGTGTCACCAAAGAGCAGTTGAGGTGATGCACAGTTTAACTGAAAAACTATATGAGATGTAAATGCAGCTAAGGACCCATCCACAGTAATAATATTGAATAATTGTGCTGTATTGCTGACATGTGGTAATCCCTCTGTCTGCTGGCACAGATCAGCAAAGCCACCACACTGCAGAAGACTGCCGAGTACATCAGTAAGATGCAGCAGGAGAGAGCTCAGCTGCACGACGAGGCTCAGAGACTCAGAGAGGAGATCCAGCTCCTGAACTCTGCCATCAAGTGAGACTCTTAGCCACGCTTGACTTCCGTAGTGTGTGTGTTTATGTGTAATGTGTGTAGGCATGGGAAATCAAAACAAATATTGTCCAGAAACCCTCACATAACACGCCAAACTGCAGCCCAACAGGCAACAACAGCTGTCAGTGTGTCAGTGTGCTGACTTGACTATGACTTGCCCCAAACTGCATGTGATTATCATAAAGTGGGCATGTCTGTAAAGGGGAGACTCGTGGGTACCCATAGAACCCATCTACATTCACACATCTTGAGGTCAGAGGTCAAGGGACCCCTTTGAAAATGACCATGTCAGTTTTTCCATAAAATTGGTGTTCATTTGTTAAGATTATTTCACGGAACAAAACGTGTAAGTATCATAAACGTTTGTTTGCCACAGAGCTTATTTTCTGCAATAATCCAAACCCAGTGGAAAAATCCCATTGGCTTTTTGTTGAGGGAACCAGGGTGATGCTAACTTCTGGGTTGGCCTACAAAACTACGTCATCCCTAGAGCACTGTATGTAGCATTATCAGGGAAAAAATTGGGGGGCATCCCCTTGACATGTCGATAGTGAGTTTAATGCATCCCATACACATTTTCTATTGTCCCCGGGATGACGGGTTAGTACCTTGGCGGTACCTATGGTACTGTAGAAAGATGAGTATCGTCACGTTTTCAGAATTTTAGCATCGACTTGGTACCGAAGTATCAGTTCTCGTGAAATCCCTACTCTGTTAATGGCCAGTATGAACAGTAGGAATGTTTACTACAAGCAAAAACTGTTTCAATGTTAATATGGGCACCTAACTATTGATTTAAGAAAGACTTGAAAAATTGTGAACCTATCCTTTAATGTCACATATTGGTCTTTCTCTGCTGACACGAAGATGAACTGCACTGCTTTGCTGACTCGGCATGTCTCTTCATCCTCATGCAGCACGTGCCAGCAGCAGCTCCCAGCCACCGGCGTGCCCATCACACGGCAGCGCTTTGACCACATGAGGCAGAAGTTCCGGGAGTACGTCCAGGCCCAGACGCTGCGGAACTGGAAGTTCTGGATCGTATCCTTATGAATGTAAATCGGGCTGCCAGAGGTTGATTAAAAACATCACACAGCCACAAACACAACTTAGAAAAACGAATTTACTCTGCATAAAAAAATGTGACTAGAATATAAATCCAGTGTTGAGTACTAAATGTACCAATATATACTTTGGAGGAATATCAAATGTTGTTTTGCTCCCTAAACCTTTTTCTTTGCATCCAAATGAACTAATTACACCGAGCATTATGCCAATCTGGAAGGACACTGTTTAACAGGGAAATGGAGCTGTTACTTCGGTGCAGTACACATGGTACAGTGACTAAAACCTGGGGTACAGTTGAATAGTCTTTTTTGCTTATAAAGGTTCCTAACTGAGTGAAATGACCCGGAAGTATCTCAGTAGCAGCCATGATAAGAGCTGGTCGAATTCCCTAAGTGCTAAGAAAAGGTGCTTCAATGCTTCCTTCATTATCTCCTTTAGCAGAGGATACACTGGATCATCCTTTACGAAAGGAAAGGAGAGAATAACATCCCACAATTCCTTGCGGCTGTAACATTTAAAGCGGGTCACCATTCGGCCGTTCATGAAAACAAACAATCCTACCTTGCATAGATTCAACAATTATTTACATATGGTCATATACTCATTGGGATCCATGTTGATAAATATGAGTAGACAGTGACAACCATTTAGTTTCACTTTATTTCTATTTATTTATTTCAAATATGTAACAAATAAGTAAAAAACAAAGGATGTCATTTTTTGACTTTTCGACTGCAGCCTGGGTCTTTGTACAGATTTAAATATACTAATGTAGTTTTAAGTCATACAATGCCCATTATTCATCTGGGCCGTCTCAGTGTAATCAGGCAGATACAATAAATGCCTGTGTGTTGCAAATGCCAGTTGCATAAAAAAAGTAATATTAATCCATAACTCATTCTTTAATGATCACCCAATCCGTTACTGCTGCCCTTATCTAGCAGGCAAGATAAGATCACATCTTTGTGTGTCGCACAGAATCACCTTGAGGGTGTTCTCTTTCCATGAATATTAAGGTATTTTATATGGCGCCTCGAGAGATGGTGCATTTATCCAACTGCTGGTATGATGAATTAAAAACATAAAGTTTGCCAGGATGATCTTTTCTCTTTACACAGAGTCAAGATAGCAGCTTCTACCCTTTATTTGACCTCTCCACAGAGAGTGTTATTCAACAATGAGAATTGACTTTTTTGTCGACCACTAGTTTAGTGCTGCTTCCAAAACAATGAGCCACTCACTGCAGTGTTAAGACCGAAATAACCATTAAAGAATTATTCTGAAGATATTATATATACTGTTATCGAAGACCAAAACCAACAATAAATTGATTTTACTAACAAGTCTGTGCATCCAAAGCCTGATATGTCTTATTCCTCTGTGGACTGGTTCCTTCGTTAGCCTATTCTGAGTCGATCACATACACCGCCCTTAATCCCCAGCTGAAAATAATCCCCAGCAAATTCAAAACAACAACTCTGATGTGTCACATTTGAATGACTTCTTTCCTCAACTCAGCGTCAGTTCAGTATCATCATCGAGCCGCTGTTTGAGTCCTATAATGGAATGGTGTCCACTGCCAGTGTGGAGGACCTGTGTCGATCCACTCTGTCCTGGCTGGACCAGCACTGCTCCCTGCCTGCCCTGAGACCCAGTGAGTCCAGCACAACTGGTTCCTCAATGCAGATATTCTAGTATCACTCCATATGTCCCCCATTGTAGCTTTACATAATCTGTTTGTGTCCCCTCAGTGGTTCTGAGTTCACTCCGTCTCCTGAGCACCACCACGGCCATCCTGACAGACCCCAGCCTGCTGCCGGAGCAGGCCACCCTCGCCGTCACCCAGGGCGACCCCACCGCTGCCCTGGACCACTCCTTACAGCCCGCCACTCAGGACAATACACACCCCATGTGACCGTGAAGAACAGACTCAGTGGAAACCTAACCGGAATCCACCACAATGCACCGGAGGAAACCATCATCCCCAAGACTTTTAATAATGCATAACTACATTCCAATAACACTCACCAGCTGCAAAACGAATGTATTCCAGTATGTGATCTATGCTTAAATTCTGATAAAAGCATGACGTACTTGTACTATACACTACACATTATTTCTCAGCCTCTTTGATAAAGTTCAGATGTCAGTTACTGTGAATCGCTTCATTTTCTGGTTGAATCAGTTGACGACTGCATTTATTCTCAATTCCTTTCACATCTCAGGTGATCTTTTCTCTGTATAATACAGTATTGCCTTCAAATACTGACATTTACTCAGTGCAATATGTCTTACTACACCTCATACTTATCTAACGCTGTATTGGGTATCACACACCAGGGCCGGTATTGGGGGAAAAATGAGAACATGAATAGCTTTAGTCGGCAGGGGGTTATTTCAGAATATGAATTTTATTGGTTCTCAGAGTGGAGTTTGAGGACCACCAGGGCTCCTTTGTAGAAATACCTTGGAGGGATAAAGCGATTTTAAAAGACACTTCATGAACCTTATTTAAAATCAGATATTTTAGAAGGTAGGCAGTCCCTTCCAGTCCAGGTCAACTGATGTTTGGTCACGTGATGACGTACGCAATGTGTGATTGGTTGCATACTTGCAGCCACTTCCTAGTTAAGATGGCCCCTCATTGATGCAAACCATTTGCCTGATGAAGGTCTGGCAATGCAAATAAATGTACTTTTGCAAGTTAGACAATGTGCGGGATTCGGTTTGCAACTTTTGGCCACCATGAACAACACCAGGAGGCTGAAACCGAAGCAGCTAAGTCAGAGGTCAGCAACCTTTACTATCAAAAGAGTCATTTTAGTCAAAATAAAGAAAAATAAATCTGTCTGGAGCCGCAAACATTTGAGCATTGTGATGAAGGTAACAAAGTTTATAGTCTAAGTATATAGTATATAAGTCTAATGAAGTGAGGGCCAAAGTGACAGTGTCCTACAGAGTATTAGGGCCACATTGAGGGAAAAAACATCTGAGATTTCCAGAATAAAGTCTTAATATTATGAGAAAAAAAAGTAGTAATATTGTGAGAAGAAAGTCAAACCTTTACGAGATTTTTTTTTAATATTACTCATATTACAACTTTTTTTTTCTCATAAACTTGTGACTTTACTCTCGTAATATTACGACTTTATTCTCGAAATCTCAGATTTATTTACTTCCAGTCCAGGTGAACTGATGTTTGGTCACGTGATGACGTATGCAATGTGTGATTGGTTGAAGCAGCTAAGTGGAATTCGGCCATCATTAATTGAATGACTAACACCTGTGCGGTGCTTTTCCTACTGCCTCCGTGAAAGACGCCTGTTTTGGATATAAACCTTCCAAATGATATGCTAATATAGAAAGAGAACCACCCTTATTTGGCCCATGCTGAGGATAAAGTGGTTCACATTGAAACATTGTGTGCTGACCCCGCTAGGTGACGCTATCTCAGTACATTTGGCTCCATGTTGTTGTTGTTATGGACCACCACCACCGCTGCAGCTCCTCCAGGCCGCCGGAGGTCGCTGTGCTGCAGGCCGGCCAGCAGAGCTTCATTCTGGGGCTTTTTGTTCCCCTCATCTCCTCCTCGGTGCGCTGTCCACTTCAGCACCACAAGCCGAGCAGAGGCAGCGGGCTGCTGCTAGAGCTAAACGCTGAAGAGGAGGAAGGGCTCAAAACATCAGCACCAGAGTCACCAAATATACAGAAAATAACCTACAATCTCCTCCAGACACCGACGAGGCTGCAGAGAAGGTAAGAGTTTACTCAGCAGCTCAGATAGGATCAAGTTGTTGGATGATAACGAGCAGCAGAACCAGCTCCTCTGTGCAGCTTCATTAATACTGGATGAGCGTGTTAAAGGCGTGTTTAGCTTCTGCTCCTGTTTGTGCCTCGTCTGGTGAGTTAAGTGGAGACTCTTCAGTAATAGCTGGCTGCAATAAGTAGATGAGTGTGTTTTTGCTGTGCAGCCTCACCTCCTCGCTTTGCAGATGGTGGGGCTTTTTTTTTTTTTTTTTTTTCATCAATTTCCGTTGCTCCACTGTGACCAGCTGCTGTTTCTTTATCTCCTCTCGGTGTCTCTGTGTCCTGGCTGCAGGACATCTAATATCACCCTCAATGTTTGAGTATTGTTGGACATTTTTTTGTGAATTGAGGGGTTGCATTGTGTTGGTTCAACCTCCACTCAGTTTACACATTTGCAGGATTTGAGGCTGACACACATACAGCAGTAATATATGTAGAGCCTGCACATAATGCTGTCTACAATAGCCTATGTTGTTGTTAGTTATAAGAAATAGGATTCTAGAAAATTGAACCAATTTAGTCCACAAAGATGCTTAATTATCAAGAGCTGGGTGGTTTAATTATGGTGCATTTAGTGAGTGACTGTGTTCTATAGTTTGTAAATAGACAAAGTTATTAGGTCATTTTCCCAATCTATAGTGGAAGGGCTTTTGATCTGTGCAGAAAGAAAAAAAGAGCTGATCTTAAAGGGATCAATAGTTTTTTTTTTAAAGATAAAACCATGAATATCACATTTTAGAGATTCAGAATGAGCTTAATTATCTTATGTGTAGCCTGCACCTAATGTTGTCTAGAATAGCTTATGTTGGTGTTAGTTATATGAAATGGGATTCTCGAAAATGTAACCAGTTACATTACACCGGTGGTTTAACGGTGGTGCATTGAACACTGTATGAGTGATAGTTTGTAAATGGCAAAATGACCTAGTAACTTTGTCTAATCCATAGTGAAAGGGCTATAACGTTACCCTGTTTTATTCTTTCTGTAAGTAAATCCCTTTTAATGGCTTGCACACACACACCATATTGGTGATATTGATTGTTGTATTTCTAAGTGAGGCAGTTGACAGATGGCATTTTATTAACAATGTGTGAGTCCTGTCATCCAGAGCTGGCGGTTCTATTAGTGTCAGGACTATTAACTGGAGAAATGTTGTTTATTACAGCTTCTGCTTTATTTGAAACTTTGATATGCGCAGAAAGAAAAAAGAGCTGATCTTAAAGGGATCAATAGAGGGTTTTTTTAAAGATAAAACGATGAACATGTAGATCACATTTTAGAGATTCAGAATGAGTTTAATTTAACTCCTTTGCTGCGGTGGCTTTTGCAGTATATATAAGTCGACTAATTGGTTGTTTCGGTTTTAGTCGACTAAGATTTCTTTAGTCGATAAGTGATTTTTTATAAAACAAATATTTTTTTCATGCTGAATGTCTTATTTCCAAGAAACTTATGAGCACATCTCTGGTAAACACGAGATTTAAAGTGGTGCTTTTGTGTGATTCTTTGTGGAGAAACTCAGTTTTACAGATCTGTTGATTAAATCAACTAATCGACAAAACCGTATGAGTGTTAGTCGACTAAGAACGTCTTTGGTTGAGGACAGCCTTAATCCCGACATATAATATAACAAATATCCAAAAAATGTGATGGAAAGTAAAATATTCTATTTGACAGAAGATAAATTATGCATTAGAGTTCAGTAAATCCCTATAGGGAGCGTATAATGTTTTATTTATTTTCAATATAGAGGACCCGGTCTCCTAATATATTATATTATATTATGACACAAAATATCGATGCTAGAGCTGAAACCATTAATCCATTAGTGGATTTACAGAAAGTGAAGGTAGAATTAAAGCAAGTATGATTTATAAAACGGTCACTATATCCTGACAGTAGTGCATGAGACCAGTAATCTGAAAAAAATCATGTGCCTCTGTGTCCTCCGGTGCTCCTAACGGCATCTGCAAGATTTCACAGACCGGAGGAAAACAACCAATCAGAGCCGAGCTGGAGCCTTGCCGTCTCTGAGCAGCTGTCAATCACTCACAAACTCTGATCAAACGGTCAAACTAGGCAGCGCTGATCAAATATGAAACAATATTCTGTTACTATAATGTCTATTTCTCACCTCAGATGTATTCAGAAACACCTTGTAGTGTACTGTTTAGCTGTAAAATGAGAGTTTGTGAGCCGGCAGACATGTTGGGATCAGTTGTATCGCCCACCAGCCAGAGCAAACTATATCATTTTACAGCTAAACAGTACACTACAAGATGTTTCTGAACACATCTGAGGTGAGAAATAGACATTACAGTAACAGAATGTTAATTCATATTTGATCAGCGCTGCCTAGTTTGACTGTTTGATCGGAGTTCATATAATATAACAAATATCAAAACAAATGTGTATGCAAAGTATAATATTCTATTTGAATATTATAGAAATGATCACACTGAAGAAGATAAAAAAAAATACCGGTACATGAGAGGTCATAATACACAGTAGATCCCTCAAGGGCAGGGGTGTCAAACATTCGGCCCAAGTGCCAGAACCGGCCCGCCAAAGGGTCCAATCCGGCCCACTGGATGACTTTGAAAAGTGGGAGAATTGCAGAGAAGTCATTAATTTCAATTTTTCAACAAAAAAAGCGCTGCTATTGTCCACTGGGGGTTCGCTGCAGGAGCTGCTGGTGGGAGATGTTGGGTTTTCCAAGAAAAATGGGCCAGTTCCCATTGCTTCACAGAGTTTCCTTTCAGTACTCAAAGATTATCATATTTGTTACCACTGTCAGACTCTTTATGGCGAAAAATCAAAGAACTTGCAAGGACAACTGAGAACAGAGAAGATGAATGAATTGTTGGCAAGTTTGAGGACACAGCAGTCTGTTCTTAGTCAGAGCCAAGAGATCTGGGAGACATCTCAGGCTGTTCATCAGCTGTTTTTAAATGGACATTGACATGGACATCATGGTCATTCATTGTGAACGTTTTCAGAATGTACTTCTTTACACTAAAAGAAATGGACACATTTGGAGGTGTTGTTATTATGCAATGGTTTTACTGTTCCGGCCCACTTGAGATCTAATTGGGCTTTATGTGGCCCATGAACTAAAATGAGCTTGACACCACTGCTCTAGGGAGAGTAAAGTATTTCATTTATTTTCAATAGAGAGGACCTCCGTGCGGGTGAACAGCTCTGACCCGTGGATTTACAGTAAAAGAATCAGCAACTATTTTGATAACCAATTAATCGTTTAAGTTAATTTTCAAAGCAAAAATGCCAAACGTGTGATGTTTCCAGCTTCTCAGATGTGAGGATTTGCTGCTTTTATTTGTCATTGTAAACTGGATATTGTGGTCTGTTGGACGGACAAAACAAACCATCTGAAGTAGGGATGCACCAGTATTGATCCCGGATGGGATCGGATATCGGGCCGATACTCAAATAGCTGGATCGGGTATCCGTGACAATGGGGCGGATCTATTCAATTCTATGTTTGTATACCATATACATTATATACTGAAATTTGAATTCCTGTTTAAGTTTTGACCAGTTTGTGGGTGCCTTAAATAAGTTTACACTTTAATTGTAATTCCTGTTCATTTTGAAGATTGTTATTTTAATAATAATCAACAATTCTGTAAATTTCTATCTATGTATTTATTTGTTACATTTTGTTTTACAAAGTTGGGAAAGTGATGTTTAAGTCAAGCCTGATGTTGCTGTATACATAAAAGAATGATCCCAGTCACTCCCACACAGTGAGGCCTACAGCTGATTAATCAAACACTGGTATCGGATCGGTCCTCGGTATCGGCCGATACCCAAAGCCCAGGTATCACTATCGGTATCAGGATTGAAAGAGTAAGATCTGTGCATTCCTATTCTGACCTTTTCTGGGAAATTGTGAAGGACGTTTTTCATTATTTTCTGATAAACTGAGCGATTAATTAATTGCGACTGAATCCATAATGAAAATAGTTGCAGCCCCTAACTGATAACAAAAACTCACAATCCATCACGCTGCTGCGAATTCCATTACGATACACAGCTGCGTGACATACATTCACAAATGCCTACTCCTATGCGGTCCATGCCGACATAGCAAAAATGACTGTTTGGCTCAGTCAGTCTCGTGAACGCCCCGTGAATCAGTAATCAGCGCTCGGTCCGTGACATGCTGCTCGGTTAAAAAGGAGAAGTCAGCAGGAGCCGTGTGAGTGACGGGACGGTGACAGTGCTGACCAAACACTCGGCTGCATGGGACCTGAGCTCCTCTGTGCTGGCCTGGCCGAACTAAAAATACAGAGTGTATCGTGCAAAGCGAGTCTTCCATTTTGTCACGGCGTTGCTGCTGTTGGCGAGATAGGCCCAGGTGAGGTAAGAGGCTGATAGAGGGATTAGCTTGTATTAGGATGTGGCTGCTCATAGAAGGTGCGAGGGAAATGTCAGTCACTCCCGCTCTATCTCCCTCAGCCGTCTGTCTCTCGGTTTCTTTCTCCACAAAGCATCTGTCTCCTGCCTGCTCCACATTCACATTGTTCCTAGATGAGCAGTGATACCCCCGCCCATCCACCACCACCACCACCACCACTACCTCCACCACTCTGCAGCATCTCAGCGGTTCTCCTCGCCACATGCAGCCTCTGTCGGCGCATGCCTCCTTGCGCTCTCCTCTCCTCTCATCCCGCTGGCAGACACACGCCGCTCCTCCTCGTGTCCTACTTCCTCCTTCTCCAGCTCTCCTGAAGGGCGAAGCCGCTGTTGGTGAAGCCTCCAGGGGGGTGGGGGAGAGACAAGGACAGTTTGAACGGGCGGCAGAGGAAGGATGGAGTGTTAGTTTTTTATCAGGCTGAAGTGTTTCCAGCGTAGCCAGACATTGTCTCACAACGTGGTCTGATATACAAATTGCTGCAATGCGAGAGCACAGCAGGGGTGTCTCCGCTCATTCAAACGAAGCCAGGCCAAATAGACTGCAAGAAAATCAGCTTGGAACATCACTTTGTGATTCTCCTTGAAACTGCAGCACTTGAGCTGGCGGGCTGAGGACTGAAAGCGTAGCCGGGCTGTATGACAGCATTGCAGGTGGTGATTCCTCTATGTTTTATTTAATAGGCTTCTCAGTCGGTGTTCCTGTCTCAAATCCAAGTGCACTGAGGGAGCACTTCTGGCTAAAGAGTTAAGTTTTACTGCTGTGTCATTCGGGTGGAGTGGACGTGAAGCGTCCTTCCAAGAAAGTTGTGTTTTGAAGCAAACGTATCACCGTGATTGGAGTAGGGAGGTTGAACAAGGCCTCGCACCACCAGTGGGAAATTAGCCCCCCTCAGCATTAATTACAAAGATATTTGAAGCATAAGAAGAAGCTTAGATTTGTAAAATTAAATTACACCATGTTGGATGTTGTTCCGTCAGTTGCACTGCCAGTAAAACCTTTAAATTCTCCAGATTTAGCGCTGTATTTTTCTCATCATTTAGTCACAGCGTGTTCATGATTGATGGTTATGATAATGACGAGCTGTAAATGATCTCTTACAGATGCTCCAACAAAGCAAATATATGCGTGTTATTAAATGAACTCCTGCTATTATCCCCTTAAAACAAAGTTAACAAATACAGAATACAGAAAATACAGAAAAACAATTACGACTCAACTGTAGAGAAGCCTGGCTTTTACAACAAGGCTATATTAAGGAAGTAAACATCTCATCATATTAGATAAAAATGTTTTTTTCAAACTAGAAAATCTGGGTAAGAAAATTATTTCAAGATCACTTAATTCATTCCTATCACTTTGTTAAACTAGATCCACACTTTCACATTTTTAAAAATCGGTCATGTTTTTACCATGGACTGTATATTAAAAGACATAATCACCGTGACATCACCCATTGGTTTGTGGACTGCCGTTTTGAAGCCTCGTGTTTGGCATTTTGGCGTCAAGTGGGTGTTTTCCAAAGTCATTCTTTTATTAGCACAAAAAGAGGGTAATTATAATACTAAAAAGACTGCAACTTTGGAAAATACCCACTAGATTTGAACTCAGACTGCCGAAGCCTCATAATCACGATAGCTTCAGATAGTATCAGCCACTACTGGAGGTGTCCTGATGTTGTAACCTCCAACCATCTTGTGCTTGACGAAGTATTAGCAGCTGCTATAAGACCCCGGTCTGCTATAGATCGATACCCAGCACACTCTACACCGGTTGCGGTCCTTGAGAGGCTGTCAGGAGCTACGTGCCGCTGTTGTTGGGCGGTGTTGTCGTCATCAGAACCTGCAGCGGCCCGCTCACCGGCACAATGCAGCACTAAGGTTACCTGAGATGAATTATCCCCGTAAGAAAATCCCCCACCCCAGCGGCTTCGCAGCGGGGCCCATGTCACAGAGCTCAAGCTGACAAAATAGCACGCCACTCTTCCCATGTTAAAGCGCATCCATTTTTAATCCTCCTCCTTTGGGTACAAACAGACACACAGGTACACTCACTCTCTCTCTCTCTGGCCGACTCTTCTTGGAGTTTGCTTTTGATGTTTTATCCTATTTCTCACCCAGCACGTGCATCTTCACGTGCGTTTCTTTTTTTGTACATTTCTAATGCGTAGTGAAGCAACTCACTGTTGTGTATTGTATTGTTTTGTTCCATTATGTATCCCCGTGCCTCTAAGCTGGCTCACACTGCATCTACAGGATGTATGGATTCAGTGACTTATCTGTGGGCGACAACTTGTGTTTGTTTACGTTTCATCAAGTTGGCACCATTAGCGATTAGCAGCTCCTGTAATGTACCCATGAGAACGTGATGATTCTCAGTCTAGTTGTGCCGTTATAAAGGGCCAGGGCTCAATGTTGATGTTTTTTTTGTTTTTTTTCACTTGCCCAAATAAAATTTTGACTTGCCCCTATACAAATAGTTTTATTTATTAGCGGTTATCAAATAACAACAAAGACTAAAGTTAATTAACATGATAAATCTTTATTTAAGTAAATTAATCTGGAGTTTCGCCCACATCCTGTTACTCCAACAAACTAAACACCCTTGTCCAGGATAGATGAATGCTCGCTTGCACTTAAGCTCATAAACTTTGTCTTTACCTGCCGCCATTTTCCCGCGAGTGCCAGATTGGTACTGTGCATGTGCAACTCTCAACAGAGATGAGAAGGAAGAGATATGGCTCACTCCTTAGCTAACTTCCATCACCAACTCGGGGAAAAAATGATGTGTCTCGGTCGGGCCAGTGATTACAAAAGATGCTTGCTTCGGGCAAGCGGGCAATCCTTATTGTTGAGCCCTGGGGCCATCTTTTTTTCTCTGAGTCAGATCGCTGCACTGTTCACACTACACAACTTGCTGTCTTTTAATCGGGAGTCTTTAAGTTTTCACACGACATGACCGACCGGCTACAGGAAGTCACACGCTACAAGATTTTCCACCGGGAGGAATCCC
This sequence comes from Sebastiscus tertius, assembly GCA_916701665.1. Taxonomy (NCBI): domain Eukaryota; kingdom Metazoa; phylum Chordata; class Actinopteri; order Perciformes; family Sebastidae; genus Sebastiscus; species Sebastiscus tertius. The sequence goes on from CAKAOH010039032.1 coordinate 46,528, forward strand.
CGATGAGGTCAACAAAATACGTTTTGTCACGAAAACACGCGAGAAATATGCGGTAAATGACGTGATACCATACGTGAAACACATTGCTGATGATGTCGTTGGCACGTGTGTTCACAAAATAAATATTATTTTTACTATTTATTCATCTAGGTTCGACAGCTTTGCTCTGTGTTGCAAATGCATCACATACAATAAGTTGTTCTTGTTACAGGCGACCCCTCCTCCCTCAGGTTTCCCCTCAACACGTGTCTTGGGCTCTCATTGGCTGTAGCTCACGGCCGGAGTCCCCCACAGGTCCAGATATTTAGCATGCTAGATATCTGGAATGTGTCTACAATGCCTCGGCGCGTGTTGGCAAGCCTCTTGGCACGCGTCTTTGAGCAGTTCACACACGACGCTCAAGCGCCGATGTGCTTTTGTCGGGGAGCTCCAAAAATTTGTCGGGGAGCGGAAAATCAAGACTAAGGTCATGTAGTGTGAACTAGGCATAAGCAGACTTATAGATGATTATACACAATGGACATCTGACATATATGTAAATATGTGTATCTCGTCTCTGTGTTCAGTTTTGACTGAGTTATGACTTCGTGAAGGAGTGTAATTTTGAATTGCCTCTGAGCTGTGTGTCACAGCTGCTGTTGTGTGGGTGAGCGCCGGGCCAAGTCAGTGGACCAAACTGCAACGACTAACATCCGGTTGTGTCTAGAACATGGGCATGCATCTGTCCCTTTCACCTCTCACGGTATCTTTGCCTCACATCTCTCCCATGGGAGGTGCGTTTCTCCGTTTAAAGCCCCCTGCTGCTATACAGTATGACTCAATCTTGATAACCATAATCAGACTGTGAATCTCCTGTATAGGGATAAAGATGCTCATCTGTTTAGAGCCCTTCTTCCTCCCACCTACCTTTTTTGAAATCTCTTGACATTCAGAGGTGATTAAGTTTTTCTTCCGATAGTTTGGCTTTCAGTTCTACGCGTCTGTAATGTAACTTTAAGTTCGAGGTCAACATCCCGCTGCGGAGAGCATTTAAGCAACTTGAAAGATCAAGAGAACGCCTGCTTCATCTCCTGATCAAAGGGAGCGTAGTCCCAGATTCATCCTCATCAAGAAGCAGGAAAAACATTAGATACAATTTACATCAAGGACTAAAAACTGAATAATTCAACCCAACTTTCTTTATTATGGGGTTGGCTGCTGTTTCTAATGAACTTTGTCCTTTGGATGCTGATAATTGTTAAATAACAGCATGTTTTATTCAGTAGTTTTCCTCAGATCTATTATTACTCAATTTCAATATTAACCTTATTATCCATAAAACACTGGTGCATTCTTTTCTATCAGACATGTGTTTTCCATCCAGACCAGTCGCACAGCAGTTTGTGATGGTCAGCACGAAATCAATTTGTATATAATCCACATAATTGTGACCCGGGAAGCGACAAACGCCACGTAGAGAGGAGGTTGGAGTGGACGGGTGGGTCAAAAAACACAGGACTGTTTCCCGGGTGAAACCAAACCAGAGTTGATTTAGTTGTCACATAACTTCCGTACTTAAGTTATGGCACTTCCAGAGTTATTTTAGCCCAAAACACGATATTTTCCTAAAACTAACTAAGTAGTTGGTTGCCTAAACCTAAACAAGTTGTTTCCTGTGAAGACAGAAGTTTATTTTGAAAAGACTGTATGCATGTAACGAGTGGAAATTGACACGTGTTGCTGGGCATTCGTAGGAAGTCGATCTTTTCCTAAGCCTAACTGAGTAATTTGTTGCCTAAGCCTAACCAAGTCGATTTATTCCTAAATAGTTTAGTAGTTTTAGTAGTAGTTTTATTTTGAAAAGACTGGGCATGAATTGACACGTGCATCACGTGTTGCTGAACATTAGTAAGAAAAAGCCCCAAGAACACGTCGTTGTTGAAAGTTGTGTGTCAAAAAAAAAAAAAGGGAAATTCAAGTCTATGTACTCGAATCAAATAGTTTAAATTTCATGACGATTTCACAAACTGCCGTGAGACTGTGTTGTTCTATCAGATCCGGAGTTTGTGTACATGTGCATGCTGGTGTGTGTGAGTTTGGGCGAGATATGTGTGATAAAACAGGCACATGAAACCGCATTATTGAAGTCAATACAGTCATGAGAAACGGCTGCGCTCTTTTCGAGTTGATGCCCGTTTGAAGCTGTCACCCAGTTACTGCTCAAAGGGCACTGTTTGACTGCTTGTTAGCCATCTTTGGGCTGTGTGTGTGTGTACTCTGTGTGTGTGTGTGTGTGGTACTGTCCCCTTGGGATCCCCTTCCTCTATCCCACTGACTTCAGAGCTGCTTTGAAGTTCTTCCTCAGAGGAGAGGTGAAGGGGAGGGAAGAGAGAGAGAGAGAGAGAAAGGCTGAGACAAAGAGGGGTGGGGGAGGGAGAACAGTGAAAACGCTTAATTTTTATTCCTGCACTCACTCCGCTCATCACTGAGCTGTTTCCCCTTCATAATTTGAGAGTGATGTCATAGGCTGCATGGTGTTTTCTGTATGACAAAGTATTGCTGGAATCACAGGAGAACTCCGAGAGAGAGAGAGAGAGAGAAAGAGAGAGAGAGTGAGAGGTTGATGGCAGCCAGGAGAGCGCTGTGTTAGGAATTTACAGCGTGTCAGGGTGGTCATGTAGCTGCTCTCGGTCAGCTCATGAATAATGGAGGGGATCAGTGTCTAGTTCCATCAGGTGATCCCGGTGTACTTTTTCAGGAACGCCGCCGCTGTGTGTGTGTTTATGAGTGTGTGTGTTTATGAGTGTGTGTGTGTGTGTGTGTGTGGGTGGGTGTGAGGGTGAGAAGAATGGAGAGAGGCGCAGTGAGAGCAGCTGCTGCGACCAACACACCCTCAACACAAAACCATCTGCCGCGCTGACTCCAGAGAACTAACACACACATCCCACCCCTCTTTAGCAAACACACACCATCCATCTGCAGTTTTTATCCATCTTTTAAAGGACCGGTGTGTCGCATTTAGGGGGATCTATTGGCAGAAATGGAATAGATTATTGATAAGTACATTTTTTTTTAAGTGTATAATCATCTGAAAATAAGAATCGTTGTGTTTTTCGTCACCTTAGAATGAGCCGTTTATATTAAGGATGCAGCGATTGTGAAATTCTGGGCCAATGCCGACGTTTAAAATAATAATTTGATTAGCTGTTTTTGTTTATTTTGTTTTCGCTGTTATTTATTCTCCTTTGTTGCCACGGAAACAAAGACCTCTTCATTATAAAAAAAAATAACTGAGCTGAGCTAATTAACCTTCAATGTGTGAAAACCATAGAAATTAATAACTGAACTATGTTTTATTTGGAAGTTTGCTTTATCCACAAAAGACATGACATTTAAATTAGCACCCCGAAGCCCAACTTGAGCGCTTCAGCTCTGCCGCGAGAGATTAACACACACGATCACCTAACATAAATACTTTATTGCAGACACACATGCAGTTACAGCAGGTGTTTGTTGCGCAGGAATAGATGGATACTGTAGATAAAGCTAAAGAGTGAGTGGGAGAAATGATCCTCTCAGCAGCCCATCCAGAGCTGCCATAATCCTGAGTGGGTGAGGTGGCGGTGGCGGTGGCGGTGGTGGTGGTGGGGAGGATCGGGCAAAGATAAGACGATGACTCAGTGAGCGACTCTCACATGAGGAAATGAGACAGAGCCTCAATAATGTCTTGTTTGGCGAATTACTAACCTCTATCTCGCTCATTAAAAACAGTATTTACAAGGGTAAACTAATACAATCCCCGCTAGCATCAGCTCTCCGTTTCTATGGTCCATTTAAATCGTATAAATGTTGAATCTCAATACCATTTATTTGGATCACGTACAGTCTTTTGAATAAACAGCATTTTAATTGCTCTGGATAAACAGTATTGTCAGCGGCTGCGTGTAATGAGCGACAATGGTTCAGAGTGAGAGGAAACCAGCAGACAGCAGCAGATGACAAAATGTCATCAGTGCTGAGCCGCACCGCGTGGCACAATTCCATTTATTTACCCCGGAGAGACGGCGGGAGGGGGAAAAAGGCCAAGGCCGCAGAGGAATAAAAAGCAGGAAAAGGTGACGCTGCGAGCAAAAAGTGCGCTGAAAAAGATGAATGCAGGCTCTGACCTTTTCCATCTTTTCTTTGCCAAGCATACTGGGAATTCATATCAGCCTCGGCTGCTGCAGTCGGCGCACCGCCTCCCCCCTATTTAGAGCGGGCCAGACCTAAAATAACAGTTTGTTCCCTTTATCCTCAGCTCTGATGCGGCGGATGCGTCTAGCAGATTGACCTCGCTGTAGAATCTATACCTTTTGAGTTATACTGTCATATCCTTTATGTGTTATTGTCAGAATGTTCATCTCACTCCTCCCTGTCAAAGAGAGTCATACAGCGGGAGGGCTGGATCAATCATGCTCTCCCTCTATGATTGTGTAAAATTGTAGGTATGTGTGCACATGTGATGGTTGACGGATGTCTCTCTCTCTCTCTCTCTCTCACTGTACGTATGCCTGGCTGTGTCTCTGATTGAATGATCATCTATGTGAAGCCTCCATAGTTAGCAGATTATGAGCAGTATGACCACATGGCTCTTTGTAAATAATAAATAACCTGTTTAACAGAAAGATCAGCGTGTATTATTCACAGCAGTTATACTTTATCCTCTGATTGCTGGGATTACCGGCCACTTAACACCACCTGGAAGCTATTTTTTTTGCACAAAGAGGGCTTTAGGAATAACAAGTTCTGTTCAGACACATCAAAACTGGAGCTGTCAAACGATTAAAATATTTAATCGCATGATTGTCCATAGTTAATCGCACATCTGTTCAAAATGTATCTTAGAGGGAGATTTGTCAAGTATTTAATACTCTTATCAACATGGGAGTGGGCAAATATGCTGCTTTATGCAAATGTATGTTTATATTTATTATTGGAAATCAATTAACAACACAAAACAATGACAAATATTGTCCAGAAACCCTCACAGGTACTGCATTTAGCATAAAAATATGCTCAAATCATAACAACAGGCAACAACAGCTGTCAGTGTGTCAGTGTGCTGACTTGACTATGACTTGCCCCAAAACTGCATGTGATTATCATAAAGTGGGCATGTCTGTAAAGGGGAGACTCGTGGGTACCCATAGAACCCATTTATATTCACATATCTGGAGGTCAGAGGTCAAGGGACCCCTTTGAAAATGGCCGTGACGGTTTTTCCTCGCCAAAATTTAGCGCAAGTTTCCTCCCTCACGACAAGGTATAGTATGGTACTATACTACGGTACCAGCTTTAAAACTGAGCCCGCTACAACCTCCCAAAGATTGATTGTGTTAATGTGTTAAAGAAATTAGTGGAGTTAAAACAAATTTGTTTTAACACGTTATTATCACTTTAACATGACAGCCCTAATCAAAACACATTCATATACATAAATGTTAATAGAATATAATGTGACATGAACAGTGGCAGTCATGGCGGCTGTGGCTCAGGAGAGAGAGCGGGTCGTCCACTAATTGGAAGATTGGCAGTCCGATCCCCGGCTCCTCCTGTCTGCATGTGGACGTGTCCTTGGGCAAGATGCTGAACCCCAAATTGCTCCCTAAGGCTGTGCCATCGGTGTGTGAATGAGCCTGATGGACATGTGTCAACCTTGTATGGCAGCCTCTGCCATCAGTGTATGAATGTGTGTGTGTGAATGTTGACATGTAGTGTAAAGTGCTTTTGAGTGGTCGGAAAACCAGAAAGGCGCTATATAAATGCAGTCCATTTACCATATAAAAAACATAAGCAATATTACAACAACATAAAAAAAAGTATATTTTAATGACTAATGATGCAGTGTGTTTATGATTATGCAGTCAAGATTTAGTATTAGTTTGCCTATGGAGAGTGAAATCAAAGTACAGGAGTTACTAACCAGGGCCGTTTCAGACTTCTAACAATTACACTTAAACAACAAGTTAGGAGCAGTGTGCAACCTCCGGGTCTAAAAAGTGATGCCAATGCTGAAGTGCCTTAAACTTGCATTCTTTCTAACAGCCAGCAGGGGGCGACTCCTCTGGTTGCAAAAAGAAGTCTGATTGTATAGAAGTCTATGAGAAAATGAGCCTACTACTCATTTGATTTATTACCTCAGTATGTAAACATGAGTTTATGGTCTCAATCTCTAGTTTCAAGTCTTCTTCAATACAGCATGATGTTCATTTAGTAATGATGGTCCCATTTAGAGTCAAATAGACCATAAAGCAGGGGATGATTTAGGGCGTGGCTACCTTGTGATTGACAGGTTGCTACCACAGCGTTGTCCGGTCTGGGAGTTGTCTTAGAACTTTAACCCTTTCACATTGTGTTTTCAGTTCATGAAAGTTAATTCTAATATTTTGGTCGCATGCTAACGCGTTAAATTAGGAACATCATACCTGCTTAAAGTTACCATGTTAGCATTGTCATTGTAAACATGTTATCATGCTCATGTTAGCATGTAGCTCAACGCTCCACTGTGCCAAAGTACAGTCTCACAGAGCTGCTTTTATTTTTCACTTTATCCAACCATACATTGGTATTGTGACTCTACAGCTAGAAAAAGAAAAGAACAACAACAAAAATCAAAGGAGCCAGTGTTGCCTTATGATAGTGTTCAAACAACTATAGTTTCTGAGTTTTAACACATGCTTGAATGGGTTGTTTTTCCAAAAGCACCAGTCAGTCCCTTTAAATAACGAGGCGCCCCACTGCGCGTGGAAATTCATTTAGCAGAATACGCCAACTGATTTTACAACCAACAATCTTACAAACGCAAACTGGCAGCAGGCACGAGTTAAATTGGGCAAAATAAATCACAATAGATACACACAAAGAGAAAGCAGAACAAAAATATGTAGGGAACGTCCCTTGTTTGTGAAATCACATCCATAACGTGTACCTGTGAAGGCAGGCACTGAGAGAGCCCAACATGGCTGTACCCCTCAAACAGCCTGTGTGTATCTATGGTAACTACCTTCTTCAGAGAGAGAGTTAACAGGTATATGGACATGGATAGTGGATAGTGAATTATTTAGGAGCTCTATCAGACAGTGTCTGCCAGGCACAGCCCCCACACTGTGAATGCAAACTTGATATTGGACTGCAAGGAGGAAGAGATATAAGGTGGCAGCCCCCACCGACAGACCCTCTCAGTGGAAAACCCAACAGATCGGTGCAAAGTCGCACTGTTTTATTATCACACAAAAGCATTCACTGTGATTTGTAACCAGTTTAACACACAATACAGCATTATGCAGTCTGGTTGGTTGAGGGTAATGATGTCGGACAGATGTGTTGTGGGTATTTCGCAGACATGTTAATGCATCTGTTCTGCCGAGGTACAATTGGCCTGGCGACCCATTACTGCAGTCAATAGAGGACATCCTCTCTCAACATCTCACACTATCACCTCCTTTTTATGTCTCCAAACCCGCTGTCACCACTTTGATTAAACAACCACAAGCAATTACTCAGACTAATTGTATCCAATTTATAGAATGAAAGCATTGGCAGCAAGGGAGGCCTGTTCATCAAGGAAAATTACTGCCACAATCGGCAAGAATCTGCCCAGATGACCTTTAATTACATCTTCCAATTTCCTTTAGGTTACAAAAAAATCTGTGCCAGTAAATACCAAGTAACTTAAGTACGATTGTAAGGTACTTGTACTTTACTTGAGTTTTTCCATTTTATTCTATTTTATATGTCACTATATTTTAGTCTGAAATATTTCTACTCCATTACATTTATTGCCACCTGTAGTTACTGGTGACTTTACATACATAAAAAAACAACGTATCCTCATTCAACGGTCCGTGGGATATCTTAGAAAGGTTATTCTTCGTTATTTTTTGTGCGTTTTCTTACGAATGTCCAGCATCTCATGTCAATTTCCACTCATTGCATGCATACAGTCTTTTCAAAATAAACTTCCGTCTTCACAGGAAACAACTTGGTTAGGTTTAGGCAACAAAACTACTTATCTAGGTTTAGGAAAAGATTGTGGTTTGGGTTAAAATAACTCCGAAAGTGGCGTAACTTAAGTACTATTTTGAGGTACTTGTACTTCACTTGAGTATTTCCACTTTATCCTATTTTGTACTCCTCCTTCACTACATTTTAGTCTGGAATATTTGTACTCCTATACATTAGTTGTCACCTATAGTTACTGGTGACTTTACAGGTTAAGGTACAAAAAAACAACGTATCCTTAATCAATAATTTGTATGACATAATACGAAAAGTTATTCCTCATTTCTTGTACGTTTTCCTACGTGATGTCCAGCAACTCGTGTCAAATTCTGTTCGTTACATGCATACAGTCTTTTCAAAATAAACTTCCGTTGACTTCTGGTTTATCACGGGGCATGAACACCGGTCTCCTGGGCGAAAGTCCAGTGTTTTTTGACCCAATCATCCACCCTGACCTCCTCCATAGGCGGCGTTTGTCACTCTTTATACTTCCCGGTTCACAATTACGTGGATTACTTACAAATTCATTTCATGGTATATATATATATGAATTACAGTGCATTACTTTTTGTCGGTATAGCTACGAGTGTATGAGAACAGCCTGAAAAAAACATATGATTAGCTTAATAAATGCCATGTGTTATTAAAGATTAAACCAGTTGTTCACAACCTTTTGGCCAGAGTCTCGTTGGGGTCCCTTGTCACGTTTCAGATGTCTGAATTTCACAATAAAAGCACAGATTAGAGAAAAGTCCAAAAAATAAAAACTGATTTGTGTGGCGCAATGAATTGCATGCCACATATTTGCCGACTTAACACATTATGCCAATATGAAATCATAAAATAAAACAATTGCATTTCATAACTTAATCAATTTTCTTTCCATTCCCAGCTACTACCTCCCCAGAGTATGTATAGTCATATTTCAGGGAGCTATGGTTGGTGGTTTTTACTGCAGGAATTATATTAAATTGTTCATTTTATAATTTTATTACTCAATCTATACTAGCGGGAGCTACAACTGCTCAGTAATTGGACTTTTTCAGAATTTACCGGCAGTTGAATGATGGATGCTGTTACTGTAATTTGCAGTTGTGACTCAAAAGTAATATTGCATTAGATTCTTAAATGATATTTTATAATTTTAGGAATATTAGGGGAGTTGTATGTATAAGATCCTACATTGTAATACAGAACTAGTTTTAAATTGTTCATCTCTCCCACCTGCATAACTTGTATCCCTGTGTGTGTGAATTACTGTTATTTTCTCCTCTATCATACCCAAATGCTCTCCCTGTAGCAGCAATCTTTTTTTGTGCCGTGCCACTATCAAAGTTTCCCAACCCCGATTTAGTAAGCAATTTAAACTTCATGCAATCAGTACAATTTGCACTTCAGTCACAAGTGAAATGATGCCATTTCCAGCGCCGTATGCTAATTAGACTGTAGATGAAATCAGCTTCTAGTTGTGGCTGCAACCGCAGCAGAAACCCTCTCTGTATTGTTAAAGTAGAACACCAGAAAAAAAGTTTAGCTTTATCCACACTCATACGAACATTAGACTCGAGAGAGTACAATGCAAAAAGAATAGAGTACTCATAATGAGCAAGCCAACTAGAGACAGTAATACAAAGAGCCCCCAGATCAAATAAAGGAGACAAAAACACACTAACAGTGAAACAGAGCTGTTCTGGGAGCTCAGCGAGGCCAAACACCAGCAGCGGGCCGCAGCAATTCACACAGCAGAGAGCCGCTGAACGTTTATGGACCCTGGCTGCCAATTTCTTTTTGGGGGGGAATGTTTGGCTTCATTACTCTCCGCGGACCTTTACTGGAAGAGTTAGGGACAGGTGTGTTGAGGGAGGCGGACGCAGAGGTGTGCGATGGGAGGATGATGTTGTCCTCCTTCGACCTTGTTAAGTCACGCGGGGCGTGATAGCAGGCAAGAGCTTCAGCGAGAAGATGGAGATAAAGAGGGATATTTTACTATCGCTATTGTGTTCGAGTCGGAGCATTTGTCGCTGACAACACAGCGCTGCTATTTACCACAGGCACCCACTTATATTAACCAGTCTGATAAAAAAGACACACTGACAGCCTTTCTATCGCCAAGGCTCCCAGTAGCCATAAAAGAGCTTTTGTTGACTTACGTTTTGAACGGGTGTTATTGTGAAAACCGGCTTTCTTAGCAATGAGAAGTTACAGGCTTTATAGCCATCTTACATCAGCGGCGTAGACCTCGTAGTCCTTTGATACTCTGCAGCGCTGTCATTGCTCGATAATTGTTTTGTTGCAGGGAGAATGTGTGGCCGGTCTCATCTCCTTAGAAGATGCAGAGTTCAAGGCTTCACGGGAAAGATCAGAAAGAAGAAACACAATTATTAAAGAGGACCTATTATGCTGTCGTGCTTTTTCCTTTTCCCATATTTTTTTTTATGCACGTTAAAAGGTCTACAAAGCCCACACCAAAGGGAGTCACTCTCCCCCACAGAAACACTGCTCCTGAACTGCCTGAAACGCCTTGCTTGAGGTCTTGCCTTTTCTTCTGTAACATGGTGATGTCACCAAGTAACATATTTGTATAATGTTGCGTTCACACCAAGTGCGAAGCGAATTTTCATCTCGCTTTACTCGCGCAAGTTGGATTCGGGATCACGTATGTTCATTCGTGTCACTCCCGCTAGACGTGCCGGAGAGGAGAATGAGCTTCTCTCCATAGATACAAACAACAACTTTTCTTTCTGCCATTTCCGCCATCAACCATGGAAGAAATACCACTGTTGCTGCTTTGTACATGTTGTGGAAGTCCCAGATATGTCAGAAATACCAAACGCTGTTGTGTCTGGGTTCATAACATCACCTGGCGGCGAGCTGTATTCACATACAGTGCCATTGCACTGACTGTATCTAACTAGCCACACGTCGCCACTGCAGTATGAACCCAAAATAAACTTATAAACTAGATTGTGCTGTGATTTAATTGCAAAAAAAACGGATCAAAAGGATGCCAAAATAACTACATAATAATGCCGATTTGTAAAGAGTCTGAATTCATGCTTTGTCAGGTCTGTCCGCAAGACGACAAGCAAACAACTTTTAAATTGCTTGTTTTCTGAATGGAGTTTGGATCGATCAGTGCCAGACTATGCAGCTGCTCCATCAACACTGAACATAATGTCATCTACAGTAGGCATAAATACGGCAACGACCTTGTTGTTAATACCACAGACAGCCTGTGGTTTATACACATACATTTATACACAGCGTTTCGTCCGGTCTCTGTACAAATATGATATACTATCGTAGCTCTGGGTGCCTGCAAATGGCCACAATAAATTTGTGGCAGGAGCTCAAACAGAGTGTTTCAGACAGAGAGTGAACACAGCCGGTATAAGAAAAATGAAGCATTTTTTGAACATTAAAGCGGGTAAACATGTTCTCGTGGAAACCCAAAATTCAAGTATGCACCTGAAAATAAGCATAATAGGTCCTCTTTAAGCTAGATCTCTATTGGTTTTATGTCAACAACAATCTATTGAACCAGCAGAAAGGGTTTGGTGTAAATGAGTGTCAGCTGAATATCTTTTCAAACGTGAAATCGGCTCGACCAGCATGAAATATCAGAGAGCACTTTAATGTTTTGTTCCTCTTTAAATCTAAAAAAAAAATCCAGCATGTTTTTCAAAGGAATGAACTTCAACAGCAAATGCAGCCACAGCGGGCTTCGCATAATATTGTGCAAGTACTCTTTTAGTGGAGAATAGTGTACTGTGTTTTTCAAGTGACCCTGGCCGCCTCCAGAGCTGTGCTACAGGGAAAGTGTCTGACCTTTACACGCTCAGTGAAGGCTAGTGGCCCGTGGGTGCCAGGCTGGGGCCGAACGAACGCCACCGCCCAACTGCTCGGCACCCTGGCACTTTCTTTTTTTTGTCCCGTTCACAATAGGAAATGCATTAGCAGGCCTGGTGCTCTAACACAGATATGTTGCAGCCTGAAAGCACATATATTTGAATCTTTAGATTTTACCAGAGACAGATGGAGACAGATATAGAGTTTGGCTTTTGTCTGATGACGTGTCTTTCCTCTTCTGCACATCTAACTCTCATCTGTATTCTACACTCAATCCTCCAACCTCATCGATTAACCCCACAGTGTAGAGCAGATCTTTTTCTGGGTTTAAAGGAGTCAGCTGTCGGGGGAAATTTCATGCCCAATGCCTTTTCCATTAGGGAGAAACAGGAGAATCTACTGCCCTGGGGGAATGTAGCTAGAAGTTGAAGACCATGGATCCTATAGGTTCTTTTAAAGCTCACATTACCAATCAGAGAGCGTGAGAGGTCGTACATCTCACTAGAGACCGATAGAAAGCAATGCATAGTTCTATAATCAACCCATCTGCAACTGAGTGATGAATATACAGTCGAAGATGCTATAAAGCACTCAAGGCATTGGACCCCGGGTTTTTAGCCTTGGCAGCTGTGCAGTTGTTTAAAGGGTAGGGTTTGTGAGCATGTTAGCCATTTATTCAGCGGCAACAAATATGATTACCAACAGAAAGGGGGAAATGTGGGAGATGGACAGGATTAGAGTGAGTGAGTAAGGACAGAAATGGATGTGTGATCTAGTTACCTTCAAAGTAAGTGTGTTAGAATCTGACATTGGATTTCGATTCATGCTGCGGGTTGACTGAGATGGGGGGAAGCTGTTCCACGGCTCTGATTGACCGGTGATACACCTGTCTTCTTGCAACACTACCAGCTTCCTGGCTGTCAGTCAAGAATAGTCTAACATTTTTGGGAATACGCTTATTTGCTCTCTTGCAGAGCATCAGATGAGATGATTGATACCACTCCACCAGGAAGCGAGTAGGCATATTTCCCAAAAATGTCAAACTTTTTGCCTTAAGTTACCCTTATTTTCTCCCTCAGTCTACAAGGATAACGCATATGGAGGACCACAAGAGTCACGAAAATAGTAATAAACCATTTAATTGATTAATAACTAATTGTACAGGAATTAATACATTTGTTTACAATTTAATTAATCTATAAATAAATGGACTAAATGACAAAGTAATGCATTATTTGACATTTTAATGGGCAATAAAAAAATTAATTATTAAAAAGAACTTACAAATGAAATATTAATTCATCAATAAATAGTTCAAATTAAAAAGGGATTTACAAAAACATTTAAAATTCTATTTTGAAATGCAGTTTAAAAAGAGAAATAAATAACTGGATTCACAAATTTGAATTAACAATACAGATTTTAATCAGGCATTTAAAAGGGCAATTTCCTTTCCCCATTTGAATTAGCGTTTCCCTGCTGCTTTTGATAAACCCATTAGCTATTAATTAGGTAAAGGTAAAACGAGTTAAAAGAATGCAAATTAGCCAGATGGGATGTAACAAGCTCTCTGATTGGCTGTCACCTGGTGCGTCATATGCAGACTGTCACAGATGTGGGAAGGAGAGGGATGCATGCAGATCTCCCTCGGAATCCTCCATAAATGCAACACGAGAGATTAAAGGCATAAATCTGATTATTTTTAGACTCTGGCAACTTTCAGATTTGTATGCCTCCATACCGGCGACAGCAGTGGCCAGAGACATTATGTTTTTGGGTTGTCCATCCATCCGTCTGTCCGTCCCAGAATTTGGTTGTTAAAGGTCAAGGTCACTGTGACCTCATATCCGTTCCATTCTGGTGAACGGGATATCTCAGGAACGCCTGGAGGGAATTTCCTCTAATTTGGCACAAACGTCAACTGGTTGTCAAAAGTCGTCGACAGTTTCACACAAATGTTTAACAGTATAAAATGATGAAGTGATGACATTTTGGACAGACATGGAAGTAAACTGCAACTTGACTGGTCGGCGGAGGCATACGACCACAAGGCGGTAATTCTAGTTTAAAACCAAAAGGTGTGTCACGTTTGCATCTCAGAGTAACTGCAGTAAATTGATGTAATTTGTTAGTCGGTTCTCTCTCAAATACAAAACACTGTTGTACTAAAACACAAGTGACATAGGCTTGAGGATAGACAATCATTTTATTGGAACACGTACTTCATTGCAGAGTGCTGCTGAGGGAATGTTCTGAGTTGAGATGAAAGGGATCTGCAGCGTGCAGCTTCGCTGACAGAAATGAGGAGAGCAGACCCCCTGTGATGCTGGATTGGAAGTGGGGCCCCAGGAGACCTACAGTATGGAGAGAGAGAATGATTGAGATTTAAACAGCAGCCTCTGTGTGTACAATACGTGCAGTAGCTTACTGTAAGCAGCATAACTGTCAGGAGTTTGACAATTTGAGTCGTGGCTCCCACAACATGAACAGAAATGAAATCTACTCCTATTTAAAAATCAGGGCTGTCAAAGTTAACGCGATAATAACACGTCAAATTTGTCAAAGTTTTGTGTTGGTAATTGATTTCTGATAATACATATATGCGTAAATTTACATAAAGCAGCATATTTGCCCACTCCCACATTGATAAGAGTATTAAATACTTGACAAATCTCCCTTTAAGTTACATTTTGAACAGATAAAATTTGTTATTAAATATTTTAATCAATTAACAGCCCTATTAGAAATGTATATGTTTTGCAATTTAAAAAGAAAATCTATAAAATTGACAAAATCCATCTTAAATTGCTGATTTATTTTTTTATTTTCCAAGACTTATTTTCTTCTAATGAAAAATCAAAGTGATAAACGTAACACGGAAACCCAAAGCTCATTCACACATAGTGTTATTGACTGAGAAATGTGTCACACTCACTTGGAACTCTAACTACTTGCAGAAATTCATACTGAAGCACTGTTAGTGTCTACTGTATATTCTAATCTGACTATTTTACGTTTAGTATTTACTATTGTACATATAGAGCCTCGTGTAGATCGGGCGAGGGAGAGACCAACGCTCAGCAGGGACTTAAGCCAGAGTGCTGGGCAGGAAACAGATGGCATTGGTGGAGGGGGCGGGGGAGATGGGGGGTGGACGGTACACAGATAGACGCAGTGCCTGGCCAGAGGATATTACAGCAAGCCTGGACACACTCATCCTCTGTCCCCTGCCTCCCAGGGGATTAATAAGCCCATCATGGCTGCTGCCCATACGGGGAGCCACAGAAGGGATGTGACACCGAGGGGCAGATAGTGTTGGCCATTTTGTCTTATAATGTGAGTCTGTAATGTGTGGGGACCAAGATGTTACAATCCAGTCAGCTTCACTTTGTCTAGTAATGGAGGGCAGAGGCAGACAGAGGTGAAGGCTCTGACTCGGCCCACTGAGAGAACGCTAAAGACTGCAGGTGTTCATCATTTGAGTTATTTTTTACACCAACAGAGTTATGATTGGCATAAAACCAAGGAGGAGCACCCCAGATCTGGTATATTCATCCAACTTGGCCTCCGAGGAAGGACATTTTACCCGCCACCTTGACTCAAATGGCTCGCTAACAAAGGCTGCAGCTGCTGCTGTGTCAGTATCGACTTTGTCTGGAGCTCTATTGGTGTTGGTGACATTTTTTTGTATTCTCCAGTCACCTCGGGTGCGGCCGAGGGCTCTGTCTAACCTTTGAGGCGCCAAGTGGTAGCCCACTGGAAGAGCAGCAGCCGGCTCACCTGACCTTTTTATGAGTGCTTTCAAAGTGCTCTCCCCTCCTCTCCCATCCCAACCCTGTCTCCAGCCAACTCCCAGTCTGCTGGCTCCTCTAGACCCCGGTGTCTAGTGCTGACAAGCTGGATCTGCTGCCGTCCTCGGCTCTCCAGAGAGGCGGCTGGCCTCCGCAGCCTGTCTCTAGGTATAGGCTGGCAGACGAGGATGGCAGACAGTGAAGATAGATAGTTTTACTGCAGATAAGCCAGGGACTCCTCTCTGCTGGGCTCCATATCACTGTTGCTCTGTGAGTGGGTGTATGTGTGAGTGAGGGAAAAACCGTCCATGTCACAACCACCTTTAACCAGCTATTCTTTGCATTGTCATAAAAATGTGAAGATCAACTTTTGGTCCAGCCCGGTCTCACCAAATGCTGTATGAATGACACGGCAATTTGTAAGTCATTTTGTCGGGGTGGGAATCACCAGAGGCGTCACGATACTTAAGTCACGATACGATCTTATTGCGATTTTAAACATTTTGCGATATACTGAGTACCTTTTGATGCGTTATCATGACACGCTGAATGTCCCTTAAAAGGTCGGGGTATTTATTCTCCTTCCCATGAGATCAGGTTGTTTGGTCATTATTACATGAACTTGAATTTTTCTGTATGAATCCCAATTGTTGTGTCCTCATAGTGTAATACATGTGCATGTGTGTGGTCAGGGCTTTTACTATTCACTTGAAACGCCAAAGTAGGCTTAGATGAAGGTGACCTCCAATCCCCGCCGCCGTCACCGCAGGTCCCTGAGAGGAATGAAACATCCACCGTGATAATAGCGAGCATGCAGCCTGCTACATGAATGCACTTCTTTCTGGTGTTGACACATCTGAGATGGAAAAGTGATGAAATGAGCTTCATTAGGCCCTGATGGAGTGATTACAATTATTACTTTATTTTCCTGTAAAAGCCCATTTTCTAACCCCACACCACTTTCCATCCATAAAGTCATGGTATTAATGGTATTCAAGTTAGCTCATTCTAGCATCACTTTCACTGTCTTCTCCTTACTGATCAGCTCGGTTCATGCACACAGAAGAAGCGATCCACAACTGCTCCACTTCCCAATCTGTGTATGAATATACAAATGGTTGTTTGTGCAGAGGCTGGGGATTATAACAGGATGCCTCCTCTGAAAGGTGCCTTAATCCTGCCCCCAGCCTGCAGATTAGCTTTTTGAAGATTTTACTCAATATCAGCTCCTTCCCCCGGCATGTAAACACATTTCAACAGTGATTAGCCCAGAAACATTGCTTT